>MU223593.1:1017421-1042870 GCA_018584345.1 Thuja plicata
GGTGAAAGCATATTCAAGGCATTGGAACTATAAATTAAAACACCAAGAGAGCTGCATATTTGAAACAGAGGAGTTGAAGTTTGAATACAAATTGACAAAGATAAAACTAATTTCAAATAACTCATGCTACATTTGGCAAGGGTTTGAAAGATTTGGAAGTAGTTTCACATCCGAGAGCTACTTTTTTATATATCCTGATGGAGCCATTCCACAAGAGTCAAAAATGCTACCAAAGCTTCTTCATGTGGATGAGTTACACTATTAATACAATGATTGAATGGAGTTGCACAAAGAAGCCACAAAGGCAGTGGAAAACTTTAAAATTTATAAATTCCAAAACAAGCCTAGCCTGTGCTATATTCTATGAAGGGAATTTAAGATAAATACATAACCAATTTCA
Source organism: Thuja plicata (assembly GCA_018584345.1). Lineage (NCBI taxonomy): Eukaryota > Viridiplantae > Streptophyta > Pinopsida > Cupressales > Cupressaceae > Thuja > Thuja plicata. The sequence continues at coordinate 1,017,822 of MU223593.1, forward strand.
AGAAAGTAATCCATTGTTTCCTGTGCACCATTATGAAGGGGGAAATTGAATTTTTTTAAATACAAAGCATTGGGAGGGAAAATTCGCAGCCCCTGGTGGAGAAGGCTGCACAATGTGTCAAAAATTTGGGGAAATCGGTCAACGCATGGAGAATTTGAAATAGAGTGCCTGTGCCAATGATGAAGGAAGTGGAGGTTTCAAAAATTTTAAAATTAACAAATGCAGATGTCAAAGAGGGGGCTGCGTAAGAGTTTGAAAGAGTATGGAGAGATAATGTTGCACAGTGCACAATGGAGGATGATTTAAAGCCTACAAACATGAAAAAGCCATTTGTCTTTAGAGTCTGCGAAATGAATCCAGGAAGGAGGTTGCCAATACATAAGTTAAAATTTTGAAACCATTTAAACCAAAATGCAAAATGGCCAGCATAATCTATAGTATATGCTGCACTATTTCTCAATACAATTGAAACACTTAAAAGCAAATGCTTTTAATATATGTAAGACTCCCACGCAACATCCAACGAAGGCATTTAAACTATATAATTCGGAGCCTGGCATAGCATTTGAAGGAAGGGATATTCTATTTTGATTAGTGCAAATGATAAAAACAAAAGCCAACGCTATATAATGAAAGAGATAAGAGAAGATAATGTGCAGATAAGGAGGAATGGAGGAGAGTTTTTGAAACAATGCAAATGCAAAATCTGAAACCATAGAATGTTGCACCCAGCCAAGGATGTGAATTTTTTAAAAAAAGTTCTAAATTAAAAATTATTAAAAGGGAAACCATGAAGAGGGGCGCCCCGACCTCTGGAAGACATTGGTTGTCTTCATTGGCAAGAAAATGATGTCATTGATGAGTAGTTTTTTCTTGAAGTCTCAAAAGTTTTGAAAATAGTGAGAAATGAGATATCTCACATTGCTTGTGCATGGTCATTTTTTAGTGTTTATATACTAAAAGGCTTTGCATGTGAAATAAGAAAGAGGCCCAAAGGCTCTTGGTGGGCTCTATGGTGCTGGAGGTTGGAATACATGGTGGAACCTTATATTTTGAGCCCAAATTTGAAAATGCCTTTAAAACCATAAAACTCATTATCCCACATTCATGCCATAATAGAATTTTGAAATGTTTATAAGGAAAAATAAGAACATGTTAATTTGAAGAAAGATGAGGAGGCTCTCCACATGCGCACCCAGTCATCTGATGCCTTGATTTTTGTGCCCAAAAATGAAGGAAAGTAGATTTTGACGAAAGTGACACATGGCATCCGGTCACATGGCTGCTAGGAGATAACCGCAGGAGAGATAGCCGTCAAGACTTAGCGATTGACCGCTAGTGGTTAGTCGCGAGGTTTCCAAATGAAGGAGATAACCACTATGACCAGAGATAACTGCCAGTCGCGTGGTCATAAGACATAAAATGTTAAGGTGAGAAGTTCTGGAGATTTGGAGACTGAGGCAGGCGCATGGTTGCCAGATGAAAGTTAGCCACCAGATGCTAGTCGCCAGGTCACCGAAGGTTTGTGGTTGAGTTAAAATGATTTGGAGATAATGAGACTAAGGGCAGTCACGTGGTCTCCAGTTGAAAATTTTAAGTGGAAATTCATTCAAAGACTATGAGACTAATGCTGGTCGCCATGTCTCCAAATCAGACCATGGTTAGGCAAATTTCTTAGAGACTTGGAGACAAAGAGGAAAAAGTGACCCTGGGTTAAAGCACAGTTAAAGACCAGTTTAGAGTAGCTAGCCCATAGGTGACACTTGTCAATTTCTAGTCGATTCTGGGAAAAATGTAGAGAAATGAGAGTTTCAAAGACTTTAGAGTGAGCACAGGATAAATTTTAAAGGAATTCTATAGTTTTTTATTGCAAAATTTCAAATGTTTACTCCCGGAGGTTTTTGAAGATAGTTGAAGTCAGAGGGTTTTGCAAGAAAGATCAGATTTGAGGATATGAAATGAAGATTAGATTTTCACAGATGGGGCAAAAAGATAAAGTTTTCAAGAAGGCAATCAGATTTTTACAGAGATATCAGATTTTAATGACAGTTTCAGAGGAGAATAATATCAGATTTAGACTTTGAAAGAGTAGGGGATAAGGTCAAACTTTTGAAAGGACAAAGTAAATCAGATTTGAAACACTTTCTCAGAGGCATAACAAAGTCAATATTTGAAGAGACAATGATATCAGATTTTAGTCACCGATGAATTCAGATTTTGAATAGACAAGAAGAGTTAGGTATTAATGAAATCAATCAGAGTTGAAGACTTTGAAGGGGCAAAGATAATCAGATTATGTGATTACCGACAGAGCAAAAGGGGATATTAAAAGGTAAATTATTTTCATATATTTTTTGAGGAGTGAGAGAAGATCAAATTTTTAGAAGGGGGACAGTTGTATGACAAGCATAAATTTTAGGGTTTATCTCTCTTCTTTATATTCTCCTCTCCTTTTCCTCTGCTCTATTCTGGGGTTTTCCCTGTAGATTCCCAGAGCAAGTCCCTGTTGTTTTTGTTGAGCTTTTATTTGCAAAATATACTTCTATTTCTTTGATATTCTAAAGGCTTATTGTCTGGATGTGTTGAAACAGAATCCATTAATAGAATACAGTGTACTTTTTCCTCTTTCATATTATCTTGTCTCTTTGCATTCTGTTTGTGCTCTAGTGTGTTTCACTTGTAAGGCATTTGAAATACACCTGCTTCAAGGTAGTTTATCTAATTATTTATGAGTTCCTTTCAAGGAGAGGACTAAGTTTCATAGATGATTTCAGAGAGAAAAGCATTGTGATAAGGATTTGATGCAGATGTATGTATATGAGAGGATAGTTTGTAAGGCACTCTATCTTAGGTGCATGTAGTTTGTAAGGCACTCTACAGTATCTCTATTGGTTTATCTCTACTTATTCATGTTTTCATTGACTCTTTTCCCAAGGGATAGGCACTAGTCTAGGATATAGTTTGTAGTTTGTTCCTCATCCAATATCAAAATTATTTCATTCAAATATACTTCTGTTACTGAGAACAAATGAGCTGAACTCATAAGGATTTGTATCAGTAGGATACTATTCAGTCTTTTAATCCCTTGAAGAGTGGATCATTAGGTTACCCCTCCTAAAGTAAAGGGAAGAAGGATGAAAGTCCTTGTCTCATTGGTTTATGTTATTAAGACCATAGCCTAGCTTGTAGTACTTTGTTCCAAACTAATTATTGCAATCTCCAAGGTGCTTTCCAAGTTATTATAGTGAGGTCTGAAGTAGGTAGCCAGTGAATGCACTAATCCACCAAATACATAGGCTCAAGAATCAACAATATTTTAATAGGTAATACCTGCCTGAGTCTGTGGAACTCAAAAACAAAGGAGGTGATAATAGGTATCCCATTGTTATCAAAAACCTCAGCAATTAGCCTCTCTGTTGTCAAAAGGGAGTTTGCATTCAAGTATAATTAGTATACTATTATCATTAGGTAAGTATTGCAAGAAAAAGTGCTAACAGGGGGGTTTGATAAATAGAATGCAATTTTTTATTTTCCAAGGTGTTTAGATTTTCAGAATTAAAAGACATAAGAGAGTAGAGAATAGAGTAACGATAAATAAGCAGATGAATGAAAGTAAAATCCTATAGACATAAACCATTTGTAAACCCTTCCTTGCAAATTGAATGATGGGAGAGATTTGGAGTAAACCCACAAAGCATAAATCAGACCAAGTCACAATTCACTACCCCATAGATGTAAGCATTTGGAGAGAAGATGTATTCACTCATGCAAGATATTAAAAATAAATCAAATCATGAAGCCACAAAGATGTGCACACCCACAAGAGAGATTTATCATTAAGCCCAAAGATGATCTCTTCCACACATTCGTCACAACAAGGTAAGGCAAACAACATCAAAATCTAACTAAAAGAAACATGAATTCGAAGCACAATAAACAAGAGGCTCTCTAAAAATAATGAATAATGTAAGCATAAATTCAATAAATTCGCATTGGTAGCAGCAATTAACACACCACAAATGAAGCACCAATTGTATGTCTTTATTGTATTAAGAATCAGACCCTTTACATGGCTTTTGTGATTATAATATATAGAATTCGATCCATAACTCTTAATTCCAAATTTAGTGCATCAAAGAGAAAAAATAAATTAAACTAAAACTTTACTGGAAGGGAAACTATTCTTAACTGACACTAGATAACTTTCATGGATCTATGAACCCATTTACAATCAGTTTGCCCATGCAAGGAGGGTCAAACTTGCCAAGAAGAAAGAGAAAAGAAGAAGGGGATTCTTCAGAAAACTTAGAGTCTTCTTCTTGTTTCTTGAAGTCTTTCTTAGAATCCTCATCTAGAAGCTCATCTGACAGTGGAGACTGATAGGGAACCCTTAGTTCTTTCAGAATGAACTCAAGCTGACCATTAATTATATCTAGAGTTCAACTACTGTGGAAAAATGTGATCTCGCTGGAAACACCCAGTTTTTTAGAATCGACCTCAACTCCAAAACATTTCTAGTGTCAAAAACTTTTAAGTGTTTAATATTGAAACCTTGGTCTGGATTTTGGACTTGTTGGAGGCGGAAAAGGCCAAAATACCCAGAAGGCTAAGGCCAAAAACTCGAAGGGCCGAAAGGTTGGGTCGTTGATGGGGCTGAAAGGCCAAAAATTTTGAAACCATCCTTAAAAAATCTTCAAAACTATTCTGTGACCCAAAGGGTCAATTTGGGAATACTTTAGGGTGTGCATCCCGGAGCCTTTGTATGATCTCTTGGATTTATTCATAGTTTATCTCCTTCCTTTTAGCCCTGTTAACTTTTCATTCTTGGGTTTTCTTGAAGGTCGTTATCTTGGAAGTGAAGAATTGAATCTCTTCTACGTGATTGGCCATCTTCATTGTATCTTCCTTTGAATAACAAAATTGTCGCAGGGCCTCCTTGGTCCCTATACTTGCTACAATGTCCCTAAATTGTTGGACAACTTCTTTGGATGGCCATAAGACATGTTTATCTTCATCTTGGTATAGATCAAGGCCGATCCTTGTAAATAAGATATCTATTTCTTCCACCCATTCCAGGACCTCTTTCTGTTTATCCAATATGGAAGCATGACATTTCTCATAAATGTTGACTATCTTGGTTATGCGCTTGATCCAAGCCTCAAATTTGTCTAGCTCTTCACCTTCATATATCTTTACCAAGATTTGGAAGTGCTATTTTCTAATAATGTGTAAATCCTGGAGAGTGGCTCTCCATTTGCTTGTCTCAAATTCTAGGCCACCTTCCTCTGTCATCAAATCTATCAGATTTGTAGCCTCTACTAGAATAACTCTATAAGGTCTAAATATTTGCTTGATGGCCTCTTCCCTTCATTGCTCAAAATACACCTTCCAATCTGTACTTGCTTTGATGAAGGAGGGGGTTAGACCTGTTGGTAAGTCGGGGACATTTCTTTTATCCAATACTACCTATAGTGAGTCCTCCAGGTAGTTGGGGTCGATGAGATCGACCATTTTGTGGATGAACCTCTTCAAGGTTTCATTCTGCTTAGTCAAAGATTTTATGGTCTCTTCATCTTTACTCATGAAACCTAGAGCATGTTTGAGCCCCAAGCCTACTAGTGTCTTCCTCCCCTCCCTGGTAGGTTCCCCCAAATCTATTTCCTTGAATGTGTAGTCTTCTGAAGTAGTTTGGGCTTGAGAGGTGCTGGCGGATGGGACTGCAACCTATGTCTTCTAGCATCCCCTAGTGTCTTGGGTGACATATGACATTGTCTTTACTAGTAATATGACCATTGTCTGCTGAAATGCTTTCCCCAAGGATGCTATGTCTACATTTTCCTTTTCATCATCATCTGTGTAAGTTCTCTTCCTTAACTGGATTTCTCTAGTAAACCATGTGGGCTTACTAGAGGTGGTGACTGGCTCATACGGGGTAACTTGCAAGACTGAATCCAAACTTTGTGACCCTTGCATCATCTCTTGATTTGGACCTTTCCCTTTTTCGTGTATTTTCCCCTCTTCATTCCCCTCTTCTTGGTGTTCTTCCCCTTTCTCCCTTTCATTCTTTGCCTTGCCCTTTTCTTCTCCTGCCTCATATTTTTTTCCTTGGCCTCTATTTTCATCACCCAAGGAGCTAGCTAACACTTCTGTATTGAGACTGGTCATGACCTTCAGTGTGGTTTCAAAAGGCAACATAGACTTTGGGTTTACTCACCCTCTAGGAGTTGGGATGTCACAGAGGAAAGGGCTCAATGATGGTGGAGTAGGTGTTGGGAGATTTAGAATTAGAGGTAGAAGAGTAGTTGGTGGAGTTTGGAGAAATGGTGGGGGAGCTAGAATAGAAGGTGGGGCAGTAGTTGGTGGAGCATGAACATGAGGGGGAATTGTGATAGGAATGGCTTCTATTGTGGACTCTTTTATAGGCACTTCTTGGGTGAGTGTGAATTCTAGATTCTTGAGTCCGTGATCCATTTTGGAGTTCTTTCCCATAATAGGTATATTGGGGTTTGGGTTAGTGAATTGAGTGGGAGGTGGAGTTAAGGTTACCTATGATTGGAAAAAATAAGGACCACTTGCCTCATATCCAGTCTCACACCTTGGCGTATCTTGGCCCTGGTCTGAGAAACCTTCTAGACCTTGAAAGTCTGATATTTGGAACTCATTCAATCCAAGAACATCCAAGGGGTTACCTTTCTCTTTAGGATCTTCTTGTTGCTTCTGAATAGTCTCCTTTTCTCTGCTTTTGTGGGATCTTGTTCCTTTTGCTAGAGGGACATCTTCCTCTTCTTCTTCTTGCAAGTCTTCTTGCACGGTCTCCAATTGCGGGGACAGAGAAGCTTTCTTTCTCTTGTATATCTTCTTGCTCTTTCCAGGGGAGGGAAAAGATTATCCCAAAGTGGAGGGTCCTTCATCTAATGTAACCTATGCTAGGACCATGGGGGAATCTATCTATCTAGTCATTCTAGTCTTGGGAGCCTTGGGCCTTGGGTTTGACCTGTATTCCACTGCACATTTGTGGCCATACACCATGCTTGGCTTCTGCGGTGGTGATTTCTTGTATTTTGGTGTTGTGTTTTTCTCCCCGCGTTGTTTATCCACTTGTTTGGGTGGATCCATCAACATCTTCATAGGTATTGGGCTCATCTTGTAGGGCCTCTTGATCTAATCCTCTTTTGTTCTCATCACATGCCTCGCCCAAAAATCAATGTCATCATTTTTGTCTTTGTCGACCTTTGCATTCATAATGGGCTGGTCATATATCTTATCATTGGTGTAAATTTCCTCCAACACCTCATCTAAATCATACTCCCAAAATTTAGGGGGAATAAGGGTCTTTATGACTTCCTTTGCTAAGGTAAGGGTCATCCTACAGTAATCCTAGATCCTGACCTCATGGTCATCCACACAGTTTATCCAGTGATCCTCCACATGGGGTTCATGAATGTAGAATTTGCCAATAATGTAGCTGTAAGTGCCTATAGAATCAAAGAGAGGCCACACTATTTTGTAAAGCTGCAAGGGGTAGTCATCCCATTCAAAGGCTAGAGATTTTAAAAACTTCATATCTTGTAAGGTATATGGTCCTAATGAAATGGGAAAATACCAACAATGCTTTTTCTTGTGCTTTATGTGCTCATATGCATCAACAAGTTTCTAGGCCATCTCCAAAATGATTATCCAGTCGGATGGATATCTAGGTAGTTTCTTTGGCTGTACCATTGATCCTGCTATCCAAATATAGGTGAAGGTCCTGAACTAAATGTAATAGGCCCCTATGGACCTTATCTTAGCGGTTGCTTCCTCTCACATCCTTTTTGCAAAGTCACCTTCGATGGATTTGATGATTGCAAAGATAAAAGAGTCATTGAATATCCTGTAGTCTGGGATATCCTCTAACATTTTTTCCCTCTTCTATAGTTGGGGGTATACAATGTAAGGCCATGCATTGGGATCATTTAGGTTTCCCCTCTTGGTGAGTCTAGGTTAATCTGCTTGGGTTGCTAATAAGTATACCACATAAGTGCTCATGTAGAACCTGGGGTTATGTTTTACTGCCATGAGCTGTTCGTTCAACTTGTCATTGATGATGGTTCCCCAGTCAAACCTTGACTTGTGGCCTTTGAGTCTTTCAATTAGGAGAATCATCCAATTCTCCAATTGGGAGGATTGTGGTAACCCATATACTCGGCTCAACATGGTTATGACCACCTTGATGTCATCCTTCATGTATCCCCTCCTTAGGTCTATCTTGTCCAGCTTATTATTTGGGAGAGGTTGTTTAAGGTAATTGTCATTGACTATCTCATATGCTTCATCACCTTTATTCCTGAACCATAAATTCAATTTTTCTATAAAGAAGTCATAGAACTTGTCTATGCCTTTATGAAGATGGAAGACATCCTCTATGATGTCTGGCCTGATATCTAATATTACTTGGCCCTTTGTATTTTGAACCACCCTTCTGTCTGAGTCATAGTGATTTGCTAAGGTCATGATTAACTCAGGTCAGGTCATGACCACTAGGTGGGCTGCTACGTTGACAAGTCCTGCTAATACAAATGAAGTATAGTCCTCTGAAATTCCTTTTTTTTGGGCGCACCTTGTCAAGAATTGATCCCAATTTACATTCCCAATGTCAGTATCAGTGATCTCACTATGCTTGTTGCCAATCTTTGAAGGTTGAGAGTTCCCCTTGTATTGGTACTTCATGGGTGAAGTAATATTTTTGTCACTCATTCCTGTGATAGAACATGCAAGTATCATTATCTTATTTAGAGAACAAATTGAAAAAAATCTGACTAAACTAAGAAAATATAGCAAACTCTCTAAGTCACCGATAATGCAGTTTTTTCACACTTTTGGGGTTTCAGACAGCGAAAAATGTCTCGGAGGCTGAAAAGGCTGAAAAGCTGTTATTCATAGTGAGTTTGTTTTGGACCTTTCGGTATCCAAAAGTCTGAAAGTTTTGCAGATGTCAAAAATTTCAGAGCTTGAAGACCAGGATTCAAAGACTCAGACTTGTTGGGATTTTGAGCCTTTTGGGGGTCCAAAATGCCAAAAAGTTTGAACCTCCAAAACAACGATGATGGATAGGACTTTCAGGGATTCAGACCTTTTGGGGTTTTAGACATTTTGGAGGTCCAAAACACCAAAAGGGTCGGATCTCCAACAACAAGGAAAATGACCAAGACCTAGTTTTTGGCCTTTTAGAGGCTAAAAACCTACGACAAAGGTCAGGACCCAAAAAAAACCCTAACACAAAAAACCTAGAGGGAAAAAACCCATCTCGACACCGACAGACCCTTGCCAAAAATGAAAGCACCCACAAGTCCCCTTAGAGACCAGGGGAAAGGAAAACTAAAATTCCCTAGGATGAACAAGCGCTAGGGTGAAGAAAACCCTAAAACTAAAAAAAAACCAGGAGGAGAAAGAGAACAAGAGGCATGGGAATGAGACCTACCTCGGAGGGGCTAGGAGCGAGGAGAATGACACAACAAAATTGGAGGTGAACACATGTGGTCAAACCTAAGGCCGAAGGTGAAAAAAACTGAAGTTGTGAGCTCTCAAAAAAATATCAGAGTCAAGGACGCGAAGTGTTTGCAAATTGGGGTCTTCTTAACTTATAATGCATGGGTCCTAACGTCAGCGCCTTCAGTGGTTTCAGTGTTTGAAATACTGAAAGTTCAGAGGTGGACTCCTTTTGGAATTTCAGTGTTTTTGGATGCTGAAAACACTAAAAGAACTATCTTTCAGCCTTTTGGTCATTTCGGTGTTTCAGAGTACCAAGTTTCCCAAAATGCTGAAAGGGCTGAAAGGCCAAAAAATGTGTTTTCTCTTAAGATCATGTTGATGCCTGTTCTTCTGAAGCTGACCGAGCAAGGACTCAAAGTGGCAAACTAGACCAAAAAAACCATAAAGAAAAAAAAGGGGGTCCACATGGTCAGAGGACCAAAAAAATGGGGTGTGTGTTGTGGACCCACAACAAATACCAACTATGAGCTAGGAAATCCAGGATGCTAGTTTCTGATGTCTCTGTCAGATTTTGTCAGTTTTGAAAAATTTGTCTTGAAAGTGTGTGAATTCTGTTTAATTGTAGATTGCATTCTAAGACCTGTCAGTGGGTGAAAAACACATGTGTAGACCAAGGATTGAAGTTTGTTGCTTATTTTGAAGGATTTTATTTTTTTAGTGATCTTTTAGATACATCAAGCAAATTTGCATTATTAAGGGAACAAAGATATCCTTATGCCTTGATTTCTATGTGGAGGATGAAAATCCTTGCTTGTTGACTTAGGTACACACTCAACTGCTATTCAGAATACAACCATAACCAAGCATGTAATGACTCCAGTCATGATGCTATATTATTTGACTCCAAACATAAGTGAGGGCACGATATGACGAGTGTCTTAGGGAAATTACTTTTGCCTTGCACAAGGATTATCACCCTTTCGGGGATGAATCGGGTAGTTTGTCTACAAAGTTTGTTGGTTATGATGGGGAAATCCATTCGAAACCATCTCCCATAGAATTGCACAAACAAAAATTGAGGCGTATATCCCTATGATTACTCAAATATGTGTAGTCTTGCAAGCAAGATTCAAGCGGCTCCCCTCTACACATACCCAAGCATGTTCAAGGAATGATGTCAAAATTTCAAGAACAAAACTGGCTCCATCTTTCGAGGCTTTGGCCTACGAGGAAGAAATTATTTATAGTGAGTTGAAAGGGTTGGCGTAAAACCTGTCCTCACTTGGGTCATTCTCAGGAGATTTTTTCTCAATCGGCAGACCCTCTACTGTTAAATAAGCATACAAAGGATTGGTGAGCATAGGACGTCTAGATTTATGATTCTTCGAAAGAAGAAGAGCATACTCTCCTAATCCATGCCATTTTCTCCCAAAAAACACAAATCAAAGTTTTTTCCCTCAAGCTATGTTGAGCCCGATTTAGATATTCCTAAGTTAATGAAAACAAAATGTGTGAAAGAAAATTTGTGTTGTTCAGTTATCCGCAATATTAAGTGATTTGCTTGTTCAATTTTAGATTGCAAATTTAGACGATGAAGTTCATTTATCCCACAAAATTTAGGTGACTTGTGTTGTTCATTTATTGATTCCAAAACTAAATTATATGATGAGTTTGCTTTGTCCTTTTTCCCCAAATTCCTTTCAAATTCTAAATCGTTGTTTGATTTTCCTCTAAAGGAAAAGATCATACTTCTCTAACTGATTTAACAAATGAGAAGAAGTGTTTTTAGTTTAAAAGATAGAAAGAAAATAGAGGTCAAGATAAAGGGATGGTAATTTGGAAAACAACAAGTTAGTATTCTTTTTCCCCACTTTTTTAGCCTTGATGACAACCCACAAACACTAATTAAGTTGTCCAAAAGATCAAAAACCAAACTGGTTAAAATGTTAGAGGTTAGGCAATGAAGTACTTAAATTTTTTAACTAGATGCAATCCTAGAAATATAGTATATGATATAGTTTACCAGATATGATCCTCTACTACCAGATGCGATAGAATGTTCACCAGATACAAGCCTATACTGAAAATGACCTAGGAAATCCCAGATGCGAGCCTCAATTTCTACGGTGCGAGGGCATATCCCAGATGCGAGCGTCCGCTACCAGAAATGACTCTGGACCTGAAAACTCGAAAGATAAATTGGTGAAAAATAGAGTTCAAATGGGGCAAAATCCAGAATCGTGCCCCACAGTGGGTGCCAGAAATGTGTTTGTGAAATAGTGCACCTGTTACCTACGACACAACACTTCAATAGGTCATTACATTAGTGAAAATAAGGTTAGTAAAGCATCAAAATCCACTAAAATTGACCTATTGCTTTCTAACTAGGAAGAGTGTGAAAAATAACATAATAGCCCTTAGATTATGCCTTTTCCAGTGACATATACAACCTAGCATGAAAGATTCTATTAAAAACAAGAAAGATATCTAAATAACATGCATTCTAGTTCTAGAAATGAAGATAATAACAATGCATAAACATGGAAACTAAATGTTACATGAATCTATATAAATCCTAACATCATAACAATGCATTTTCAATCTAAAACGAAGGCTCATTTGTGCTAAAAAAATCCTTCTATTTATAGAAGAAATGAGGAGAGAGAGGGGGGATAAGGGTCATTAATGGAGTTGCAAAACACATTAATGAAGTGTAAGAGGAATAAATGCCAAAGGCATTGAAGATGCATGGGCTTGAGGAATATGTCTTAAATGCAAGCATTTAAGAGGAATGGAGAGGTCATATGCATTAAATGCAAGCACTTAAGAGGCATGGAGAGGGTTTAGAGTCAATCTTGAGAAAGTTGACTTTCTCAAGTGGGTTGAGTTCCTAATCACATTTTTAGGAATCTGACATCTTTAGGAGGTGGGTTAGAGTGGGATTAGGATTAGGATTAGATTTAGCATGGGGTGAATATGTTGGGATGGGTTTGAACCCAAGGTCAAGGTGGTTGAGGTAGGTTAGGTTGGGGTTAAAGGGAATATTAATGAAATGAATTATATTAAATATATTCATTAAAAAATAGGAATATTAATTATTTAAGCCTTTTATTGCTTTAGATAATTAATTAGGACTATAGCCAATTAATTAGATTAATTTAGGCTAGAAGATAGGCTTTTTGCAAGTAATTTGATATAATAGGGATTTATTTAATTCCTTTTAAATTAATTACCTTAGCTAGGTATTGATTTGAATGATTTGAATTAAATTGATTTGATTTTATTAGCTTAGGTGATTAATAAAATTTAGTGATTAGATCACTTAGGAGATTAAATTTGATTTGAATGAATTATGTCAGCCAATTGAAGAGTTGTCTGAACATAATTGGGGGTATGATCGCACTTAGGGAAAATAGGGCCTATGGTTAGAGCAGAGCAAATCTAGGTGGTTACAATAAGTAGCTTCAATTATAAAAAATTTTGTGGTACTGATTCACCCCTCTCCTCTTAGTCCCAACTTTCTATAGTCATTCCAACATTGTTTGCATATTTTCCACCACTCATGTGGGTTGTCAATTTGGATTGTGATTTTGCAAAATTTCCAGAGATGTGTCTTGGTGATGGAAGATGATGACTGGTGTTATATATCCACATGATCACTGGAGGCTAATGACTATGTCAAAGGTTCCTTTTTATCTGCATTTTCTAAAAAAAATGTATCTCGGATGAAGACAAGAGGAAACAAAAAGGGGAGATAGGTGTTAGCATAGTGCATCCTTATATATATAAATAAAAGTGTATTGAGAGCTTATAATTGTGAAAAAAATTGGCACAAGTCTTAGGCAGGTAATCTCACTACTTCACGGGAAAAGGAAATTGGATGGGTTTGAAGAAATGAAATCATGGTAGAGATTTTAGTGATGAAAATAAATGTTGAGAGAAATTCCGTTGATATCATGGTTAATATTATCTATGGCTTACAAAATTGTGACTTGTTGACATGTATCAAGCCAATTAATGGAGAAGGGGATTTTTTTATTAATGTAACAATTCTATATGTTTTGGTTTAAAAGGGTTAAGCAAATAAATAATTTCCATATGACACCACATGGATTGAAAAGTGCCAAGTGTAACTAGTCAAATTATTTTGACAATGAGTTGAAGGGGAAAGAGGCATTAGGTAAGATCTGGGAAGTGATTAGACCTCTGATGGAAAATTTAAAGGCTCTGGTAATCAATATTGTTAGAATAACTGAGAGGGGGGGGGGGGGGGAANGGGGGGGGGGTGAATCAGTGACCTTATAAATAATTCCAAAAGATCCAACCAAAAACTTATATCTCAAATATAATACCCTCAGTTATCTTTCAGTCCATCAAGATGTATGCCATAAATAAACTTAAAAAATATAAACTGATCGGTGAGATATACTATTTATCTTTTCTAGACTTTACTGAATAACAGTAATAAAACTTAGTGTTAACCGACCAATCTAGTTTCAATAATGTGTAAAGAAAAATATCAATGCAATGAACCATATACACATTTGACACAGATTTTAACGTGGAAACCCAATATGGGAAAAACCACCTAGGACTGGTAACCCAAATAATTTCAGTCTTCTGAAGTGAGCTTGGTGAAGAGCCAACCCTATTAAAGGTTACAATACACATTGTTAGGTGTGACATTGTTAGAGGATTTAAAACCAATAGTTTGTCTTTTGACCTAACACTAACTATGTTGTCAACAAGAAAACCTTTTGATACTGTTGAGTATCTCAATACAATAAGGACTGTTAAATCCCACTTGGTTAAGAGATTTTCTAAATCAATGGTTAAACTAATACAGTAAATGATCTGTTCAAATATACAACTTTGATTTGTAAATATTCAGATCTTATTGTTAGTTCTATAATACCTCTCTGATCAATATACACTTCAGTTACTTTTCTTTCTTTCTTTCTTCCTTCTTCTCAGTGAATTGTTTGTCCTCTATTGCTTGGTGTCTGCAGAATTCCTTGGCTCTATTCTTCAGCCTGTATGATCAGATCTACATGAAGAGTTCTATCTTCACCAGAATATATTCAACATTTGTCTCTTTGATAATGAATTCCTTGTCTCTTTATATAGACATGATTAGCCACTCAATCTCCTTGTTTTTTTTGTAGATCACTTCTTAATCCATAAAAATCACCATGCTTTTCTTTATCCCATAAAGATCTACTTTAGTTTTATTCCACAAATCTCTCCTTAATAACTATGAATAAAATGTGCTTTATATCTCCTTCTTTTCTTTAGCTTAACTAATCATTGATAATAAAGCAATCAATTAGTCAATCCCTAAGTATAGCTCTGCCAACTAATCAATCTTGTCATTCTTTAACTTCAGTTCTGCTCGGTCATAAACTCTAGTTATGCTTGGTAACAAATTTAGTTGTGCTTGGTAACACTTGCTTAGTTACTGTGGTGCTTGGTATACACTATGAATTTCTTGGTGTTCACTGTCACTCGATGTATACATACCTTTTAAGCTTTACCAACCACATAAAATTTGTCTTTTCATATCTTCAAGTTTATGAAAATATGTGTATGAACAATCAAACCATATCAAGTTGACATCAATGAAAATACAATATATTAACTAATTTAATGTCTTGCATTTAATTTTGCAGTTCGATGATCATCAACTTATCATCTTCAAAAATTCAATCAGTTATAGTTCATCAATGTCTCCCTTTGGAATTGATGGCAACACAATATGAAATATTTAGTATAAAACATGCCATAACATACTAAATTTATTGTTCTATAACCAATTCAAATATCTGAATCTTGGCAAGCTCTTCTAGCTTAGATTTGATTCTGCTGTGTGATCTCCCTTTCTTCATTCCCTTCAATGGATAGGTGTAGCAATTCTATCTTCTGATTTGGTCTCTCCCTTTCTTGTAGAATCTCTTCTCCAATTCTCTCCCTTTGATGGATGGTTATTTCATTCAATATTCCTCTCCCTTTGATAACAATGCCAAAAAAAAATTTACAGCTCTGTAGTAGCCAACAATCTTTCCCGTGTGCAGTTCAGATAAGTACCTTTGGTGTATTGATATATCATTGTATTCAATATCTCATCTTGCATCAACATGATTAATCTTCTAATAATGTGTAGGGTGGTGCAACCTCCAAGTTAGCTTAGTGACTAGTAGACAAGGGTCGAACCCCTAGTCTATTCCTTAGGTATTCAAAAGTATCTTTCAGGAATGTTTTTTTTAATATGTCTGCTAGTTTTTCTTTGGATTGAACATATTATAGTATCACATGTCTCTCTTGTACTTGTTCCCTTAAGTAATAATACTTAATAGATATGTGCTTTTTCTTAGCATGCATCACAGGGTTCTTTGAAATATTTATAGCACTTGTATTATCACAATAGATAATTACTGGGTCAAGAATTTCCTCATTCATACTTTTCAACAATTTATTGATCCATGAAATGTTAGAGAAATTTGCAGCAGTAGCTACATATTCTGCATCTGCAGTTGATTGAGATATACATCATTTATTTTTACTTATCCATGTGACAAGGCTATCACCCATAAACAATGCTCCTCCTGTAGTTCTCTTTCTATCATCTATGTTTCCAGTCCAATCAACATCAGTATAAACTTGTAGCTCAAATTTGCCTTCTTTATTGTACCACAAACCATAGTCTTCAGTATTCTTCAAATATCTCAAAATTCTTTTGACAACAGTCATGTGTGATTGTTAGTAATAACTAAGAGGGGGGGGGGGGGGGGGANGGGTGAATCAGTGGCCTCAAAATATTCCAATTAATCAACACAAAAACTTAGTACCACAATATTAAGCCTCTAGTTATCTTCAGTCCTATAAGATGAACCCCTCCAAATATACTTATCAAATAACTACTAATCGGAGTGCTCTGTTAAACCTTATTCTTTATGTTTACTGAATAACAGTCTTTCAATTTATCAAAAAATAGTAAATTACTTAGAGTATACCAATCAATCCAGATTAGCTATGTGTAATGAAAAACACTAAAGTAATGACTCATAAATACATTGACATATGGATTTTAATGTGGAAACCCTGTTAAGGGAAAAACCACTTGGGACCGGTAACCCAAACTTTCACTCTTCTGAAGTGAGCTCGGTGAAGAGCCAACCCTGTTAAAGGTTACAAACACACTATTAGGTGTGACCTTGTTAGAGGATTTAAAAGATTAGTTTATCACTTGATATCGGGCATCTCTATGCTACCTTCCTTGTCCAAAATCCTCTGGTTTGTCAAATGGTATCTGGCATCTCATGCTATCTTTATGATCAAAATTTTTGATACTCCTTGGGATGTATCTCAATATAGAAAGGATATTTAAATCCTTCTTGTTAAGAGACTTTCTAAATCAATGGTTAAACTAAAAAAATATGATCTATTCACATATACAACTTATACTTACAGATTTTTAGATCTATTGTAAGCTCAATAAAACATTATGATCAATATATCTTTTCAATACCTTTTCTCCACTTTTTTTTTTCTGCTCAGTGATGCTATGCTCTATTGCTCGATGTCTGCAGAAATCTTTTTCTCTTTCCTCAACTTGACTGATTAGGTCTGTATGAAGTTATTCTTCATCAATTTATCTTTAGCATCCTCTTTTTCATTCACTCCCCTTAATTAATAATGAATAAAGTTGTCTCTTTATAGACATGATATCGCCATTTCTAGGTTCTTTATTTTCTTGATCTTGGCATGATCCAAAATCTTAGCCAATCATAATTTAAAGAATAACTCCTATTTTATCTGATAGAAATCTTCTTTCCAACTGGACAAAACAACTTTAAAACTTTTACTCATCTATGGCTTTATCTTGTCGATGAAAAACAATGATAACTACCAATTAATTCTATATTTAGCTTTGCCAGCTAGATATTTTGTCATTTCTGAATTCTAGTTAAATTTGGTGTTTTAACTCTTTGATAGCTTCAGTCAACACTCCAGTTCTCTTCAGGATTCTCTGTCGGGGTTGTTCATCCTTTGGGCTTCACTAGAAAGTTCTTCTCGTCGATTAACACTGTAATTTTGGCCATCGGTAATGCTTGTGATTCTTCTCTTCAGTAATGCTCATCGATTTCTTTGCTTTGAGCATCACTGTGACTTAACTTTTGGTGATCTTTGTCCATTGGGTTCCACTAGCCATTGGTGTTTGTAGTCACTAAGTGAATGCTTTTCTTTTATGCATTACTGAAAGAATAATCTTTCTCTCTCTAATTCTTTGAAGTCTTTGACACTTTGATTATAACCGATTAGATTATATCAAGTTGACATCAATGACAATACAAACCATTAACTAATTTAATGTCTTGCATTATCTTTCTACATTTCAGTGATCAAATTAACATCATCAAACATTCAAATAGTTACCTGTCATCAATCTCTCCCTTTGGCATTGATAGCAACATACTACATTATCCCACTATATTATTACTAATACAATATGAAATATAACAGTTTCATCACCCTTTCCTATTGTAACTATTAAAAGTGTTTGGTTCTTGGTAAGCTCATATATCTTAGATTTGTTTCTTGCAGAGTGATCATCTTCAATATTCATTCCCTTTACTTGATAGATGTAGTAGCTTCTGTTTTTGTTCCGATATGTGCTTTTCCTTGACTGTTCCTCTTCTTGATAATCTCTTTTTCCTTTAACAACAATCTCTCCCTTTGTATGTACTCTCTCACTTTGTTACTTCTCTCTTTTAGATGTATATTTCATATGTAATTTCTGCATGGATAATGATATAATATCTAATGAGATAATCTCTCCCTTACAATAATGAATCTCTCCCTCATGATTCCTTATAATGAGATAATCTCTCCCTTTGACAACAATACCAAACAATTTTCTTCTATATCATATTTCATCCTTTTATATAATATACTCCTTGAATTTCCCTATCCATTAGTAATACATTGTCTCTGGTGTTTGGTGCAGATTTGAACCTTGCTATGTATAGATGTATCTGTTGCTATTCATTTCGGTGCTTGCATCAACATGAATGATCTTCTGATTGTGTCTAGGATGATGCAGCCTCCTAGTCAGCTTATTGACTGATAGACAAGGGTTGTACCCCTAGTCTCTATCTCAAGTACTCAAATGTATCTTTGTTGGAAAGTGATCTATTTTGGTAAATGTGATTCACTTTTTGGTTGTCATTTATGGCAACACATCTGGGTTTAAGATTGATTACTTTGAAGATAAGTTTTGTTGATTCAGAAATTGACTAAGTATACTAGCAGAGATACATAAGTATTTTGGATATCAAAGCTAGAGATCGATGAATTAGGGAAAGAGACCTTAGAGGAAGAAAGTATGGAGTATGTATGACCTCCACCTAAGATCAATTTGGATTTGGTTAAGTTTATGATGAGTTATAAGGATTTGAAGATAGACAGACTGCAGAACAACAACAATACAGAGCAGTTGGACCACAACGAAGACTGAGGGAGTATGACTTGGAATCCTGGAAATAAAAATTGTATTTTGGTTATTGATATCCTATACATTGAATATCCAAGAGTGCCAACTATGCATTTGATATTTACTATATTAAATGTATTATGTTTGGAAGGTCAACTTTGTAATAGTCATCTAGAGAGTCGAGTTTGTAAAGTTATGAGATATCTATGTAATATCTTTTTGGTAAATATTATGTATGTGTATGTAATAGTTATTTGGAAGGGAAGACATGTGAATGGAAGAGAAGAGAATAGTAGAATTATAAAGGAACTATCAAATAATTTGTGATGCTTGTCTTGTTCATGATTGAGAACTTTTTGTAATAGAATTACATTGTAAGAGTCGTAAGCTCAGAAGCCCCTAATAGGGTGTTGTGAACCTTTAACAGGGTTGTTATTCCTCTAACAAGGAAATATACTATGTAATATTCAGCTCCTAATAGGGCTAGGTCTCCTTACAGGGACATTATACTTTAGTACATGCTTGTGGGTATCATCCCCACCAGGGTTTTCCCTTGGCCAGGGTTTCCTCGTAAATAAATCATGGTGTTATGAGTATTGTGTAATTTGCTTATGTTCTTTACTTTATTGCAAATGTATGATTGATGTTTAAGTGGTTGAAGAATTAATTTAAAGTGCTATTATAATAATTCACCCCCCCCCTCTCAGTATAGTCCAATCCTAACAATTAGTATCAGAGCTTTTGGCCCTTGGAGAGAAATCCTAACAGCTTGAGGGAGATCAAAATGGATTTGGACAGTTTGCAAGAGAATTTTGATGCTGCACTTGAAGACCTTGATAAAGAAAAAGTAGAGAATGGAGAATTGTGATTCAACATGCGAAGAGCTGAGAAATTTATAAAGAAACTCAAAGAAAAACTTGAGCTTTCCAGAAGTCAAAGAGAAGATCTTGTGGTCCAGATAAAAGAAGATTAAGATGAGGACAATTCAGATCAGGTGAAGCAACTAAAAGAAGAAATTGAGACTCTAAAACTTGAAAATAAATCTATGGCTAAAGAAGTAGAGATGCAGAAGAATGCTAAGAAGGAAATTGAAGAAACCTTAAACAGTGCATTGAATCAAATGAAGGATGAGGCTGACAACTACAAGAACAAATACTTGGAATTGGAGAAATATAATCAGATTGTGAAAGGTGAACTTGTTGAAGCAAAGAAACACATTGAGAAAATTCACACCAGCAGTGACTTGATTGATGAATAACTACACAAACAGAAACCTAAAGGTGATATGACTGGTATTGGCTTCAATAAAGCTAAATGTTCAAAGAATCAGGAACATAAATTAGATGAGAAGATTGATGCTGAGAAACCATCTATTAAAGAACCTAAAGAGCAGATTAGACCTTTCAGAGGTAGATTCTTTGGTTGCAACATATTTGGACACATGAAGAGAGATTGTAGACGTAATTCCCCTTTTAGAACTTTTTCTGGTTATTGTTTTAATTGTAATGGATATGGGCACAAGAATACTGAATGCAGAAGACCTAATCAATCTGGACATAGAAAAGACAATGGGAGAGAACCTATAGTGAAACCTACATGCTACAAATGTAATAACATTGGGCACATTATGAAGTACTGTAAATTACAAGTTAATCAAGAAAGAAGACCTCCTATATGTTACAAATGCAATAATCTAGGATATATAGCAAAGTTTTGTAGGTATAATGGAGTAGATAATAGAAGAACACCACCTCCTATGAATTCACAGAAGAATGGAAATGATACTGGAAAGAGTATTTTAGATGTGAAGAATGATTTTGAAAACTATTTTAAGAAAGAAGAAGACAATAACAGTGGTAAGATATGGAAGAGTAATGAAACAAGTGAGACACCAGTTCAGGGAGAGTCGGTAGATGCTACTGAATATTCACCTGAAGGTATCAAGATAGAATCAACCTTTTTGGCCAATCATGGCCTTAGGGGGAGCATTGGATACATACATAAAAAATTATCCTGCCCTGAAATTCATCGATTGAGCTCATGTGAGCTTATGTGTGAACTAAGCCGACATCATGGATCATATACCTAAGAGCGCACCATCTGTTGACTTATATATTTTGTTTGTGAGATTTTGCAGCCGACTGGATAGTTGAAAGTAAAAATGAAAGTTATAACCTAACTTGTATAAAGAACCATTTGATAACCTATCTATTCACCATTTGACAAAGAGCGAGCTAAGGAGATCAGAGAGAAGAAGTATTTAGACTATTCTACATTTGTCGTGCGTGATTGATTGGAGCATAACATTCAAATTTTTGCTGAGAAAGGTATTTTACATCATCTAAGCTATGGATGAGCCTCTCATTTTTGATGTGTTTGATCATCCTAGATACAAATTCAAGAAAAATCCATATAAGTCTTGTGAAGAGGATCTAGAAGGAGCATTTTCACAAACCCCACATGGTGTATTGCACGTAGAAGACATTAGGGCTTACATACATTGTAAGTATGATGCATTGGAAGACAATGAAATATTCACTGAAATTGAAGATATAACTAAGAAAGGAATCATGAAGGAAGAATTCAAGCACATTAGTCAGTTGAGCATAATGAATATTATGGATTTATGCGAGTTCGATGAAAATGGATGGTTCAAGATATTGATGAGCAGGGTTCATGATCAGTTCATATGGATTGATGACCAACCTGTGAAGATTTGCAGTGACCTAATTCATGAAATCACTAGATTAGACAACACTGGAGTTATATCTATTGCAGATGAAGTAGAATAGAAAGAGGAAGTTGAAAAGAAAAAGGATGATGAACAGAAGATAGAACAACAAAGAATTGAAAAGAAAGAAGTAAACTCACCATCTATTTCATTGTTGGCAAGCACTGATGTAAATGTGGATAGCATGGATGAAGTTGAGTTGGTAAAGTTGGCATTCACCACATTAAACAAAGCAAAGAAAAGATCTGAATAGAAAGGAGATAAGAAGGAAAAATCAATCTCAAGAGTTATTGATACTATGAATAAATTGATTCTAGTAGATATAGTTTTCCAGCACAAAGATGACATTGAAAACTTGAAGATTACACATGATGAATTTGATGGGTATTATGAAAATTTGCTGAAGATTGCAGAAGAGAAGGATGAGAAGACATATTCAGAGAAGAAACTGACAAAAGTCTATAAGTACATCTCATGGGACTTTTGCATTGTAAAAAATTGTTTGACAAATGCAAATAGTTGCATTGGACATGGGATAAAACTATTTGGCTATTGCATGAATCCGGTTAGGCACATTCAGAATGTTGAGGACATTATTGCCAAGGAGAGAGAAACTTTGAACAACTTGATGGATGGTTGTGAAACATCTTCACAATCCATAATAGAACTAGACAAAGAAGTTAAAATAATATTGGCCAAACTCAGTGTATTGGATAATGAGAAAGGGAGAGTATTAAATAGATTCAATTTGCTGAGGAGCTTTATTACTCTGAAATTATCCATACTCGAAGCTCATCTCTCAGATTTGGAGAAGGTTGCAGATTCATTGACCAAAGGCTTTCCCAAAGAGTTGAAAGAAGCTGAAACTACATCATTTGCAATGAATGGTTTGATTCACATCAGTCAGATTTTGTTCAAGATATGGAGCATAGAAGTAAAGATTTTGGAAGATTCTTTTCAGGATGTTCTGAAACTGCTAAGCAGGAACTAAGACCTATTGTTTTATATGCACCTTTGTCATTGTTGTCAAAGGGGGAGAAGAGAAGAAAAAAAATGATGATAAAGAGAAGAAGAAAATGAATAAAAAAAGATATATAAAAGAAAGAGAAAAAAATGGAGAAGAGATAATGAGAAGAAGAGACAATTTTGTTTAGTTGGAACACTTACATATTTTTTTTTAGTGTTTCCATCAATGCCAAAGGGAGAGATTGTTGGAAAGTGATCTATTTTGGTAAATGTGATTCAATTTTTGGTTGTCATTTATGGCAACACATCTGGGTTTAAGATTGATTACTTTAAAGATAAGTTTTGTTGATTTAAAAATTGACTAAGTATAGTAGCAGAGATACAAAAGTATTTTGTATGTCAAAGACAAAGATCGATGAATTAGGGAAAGCAACCTTAGAGGAAGATAGTATGGAGTTTGTATGACATCCACCTAAGATCGATTTAGATTTGGTTAAGTTTATGATGAGTTATAAGGATTTGAAGACAGACAGACTGCATAAGAACAATGATACAAAGCAGTTGGACATCAGCGAAGACTGAGGGAGTATGAATTGGACTCCAGAAAATCAAAGTTGTATTTTGGTTTTTGATAGCCTATACATTGACTATGAAAGAGCACCAACTATGGATTTCATATTGACTATATTAAATGTATTATGATGTGAAGGATAACTTTGTAATATTTGTAATATTCATCTAGAGAGCCGACTTTATAAAGTTATGCGATATATATGTAAGATATTTTTGGTAAATATTATGTATGTGTATGTAATAGTTATCTAGAAGGGCATGTTAGCTCTTTTTCTTGCAACACCTACCTAATGATGACAGTATACCCGGTATACTCAGTTACAACTTCTTTTAGGCAAGAGAAAGACTAATTTCTAAGGATTGGATAAGATCCTTCTTCATTTTTGAGCTCCACAGACTCAGGCAGGTTTTACCTTTTAAAGATTACTGATATCTCAGTCTATGTATTTGGTGGATTGTTTCATTCACTGGGTATGAACTAAAGACCTCACTGTAACAACTCATAGAACAATTTAGAGATTGCAATGACTAGTTTGAAACAAAGTACTATAAGCCAGGCTATGGTTTTGAGAATATACACCAATGAGTCAAGGATTTTCATCCTTCTTCCTTTTGTCCTTAGGAGGGATAACCTAATGATTCACTCTCTAAAGAATCAATAAAATGGACATTGTCCTGCTGACATAAGTCCTTGATGAGTTCAGCTCATATATTTTAGTGGTAAATGTGTTTAGAATAGTTTTGAATGTTTTGAAACTTAGATGATGATAGATTATTAGACCCAGGTCTAGATCAGTGCCAATCCTTTGGGTTACAGAGTCAAAAGCTTGAAGTTTCACATAAACAAAACACTGTAAGCTTCCTTACAACCTACATGCAATTAGGATAAGTTTCCTTACAAATTATTTGATTACCTCTAAAACACTATATCAAATCCTTAAATACTGATATGCTTCCTGAAACTACTCACAAAACTTAGTTCTTTACATGAAAGAAACTTGCAAGTAATTAGATAGTTACCTTGTAACCAAAATGCCTCAGACTGCCTTACAATCTTAATCATAAAAAAGCATACACAAGAAATAAAGAGACAACAATAAAGAAGAGTAAAATTGCACTGTATTTGATTGATGTAATCCTTCTTTCATACATAAGAAAAATCTTTGAAGCTTGAAAGAACACAGGCACAAATTTAGAAAGACTGATTCCTTACATTATTTTTTATCCTCTCTTCACAACAAAACTCTCTTCTATATATATAGGTTTTCAACCATCTTGGAATCCTTTTCAAAAGGATGCTACAAGCTTCGGATGGTTTCAGAAAACCTAACCCTAAAACTAAAAAAGAGACAAAAAGAAAGAGAGAGAAGAAGCGGTAGAATGACCAAGTCAAAAAGATAGAAATAGATATTCTTTGTTCTTCTCCCAATCTAGCGACTTGATCTGATAGTGTACATAGTAGATGACAGCAGTTATGTCGAGTCTGGATGACCATGCTTTCAGATTTACCTACATTCTCCTTTTGCAATAACTTTCCTCTTTATCTTCAATGGTGAGGTACCAAGTAGTCATCCCTACTCATCATCCAAAATCTCTTCTTCTACTGCTGGCTTCTTTTTCTTGGGTGTAGTCATCACTTCCCATGCTTTCACTTCACCATCTAATGGCCACTTGAAGTCCTGAGTACTCTTTATTTGGACCTTTTGCCTGTCCCATCTTGCATCAATGATATTTTTGATGTCTACTAGAAACTTATTGATGTCAGTTTCTACCTTGAAAGCTTCGTCCAATATCTTATTGAACCCTTCTACATCAATA
>MU223593.1:1057487-1085218 GCA_018584345.1 Thuja plicata
CCATCTCAGGAAGTCTTTAAACTCCTCAATTTTCACAAAATTATCATCATTTAAAAACTCTTGTTGATGAATTAATCTCTCATCAATACATGCCTTAAGGGGCATCTCAACCTCATCATCCAAGTCAAGCTATTGTTTCTTACCTTCCCTTATTGCCTTTCTTAGGTTATGATCATATAACCTATTGCCAAGTACTAAGGCCTTAGCCTTATCTTTCTTCTTATTATGCCCTTCAGTTGAAGGCTGACCTATTTTCAGTTTCTGCCTCTTTGCAACAGGTTCTTCTATATCATCTGGTTGGGTAGCAACTGTCAAATCTATAATGTGACCCTCTGCTCCCTGCAACTGTGGTGTTTTAGCAATATCTTTCTGTGGTGGAGCATGCATATTAGAATGTGCATAATCACTGTCACTACTACTATCGTATTCAGATTTTGAATGATTAGGTGTCTAAGCACCTTTCTTTTCAAGAACTATATCCAGTTTTTCTATAAGCACATAATAGTTGTCTATCATGGCTTTAATTCTATCAAAATATGGGAGATCAGGGTAAAAACCCCCAAAAGCCAACCCATTTCTCTTTATTTGCTTCTCAAGTTTTAACAATTCCTGAATCCTCAATCTTCTTGTATGAATGTCATCTTCATCCAAGAGATTCCTTGTTGCATCTTCCTCTATACACTCACAGTGGACATTTGTATTGGGGATTGTAGGAGTATACAATCTCCTTACCACTGCCATAAAACCCTCTGGGTCAATGTATCTATAAGGGGCTGCCCCCATCCTATATCTTTCCAACCATTGACCTACTGCATCAATGACACCCTTGCCAATTGTGAAGTTAGAAATCTTAAACTTCCTAGGGGTCAATGTCCCCTTCTTATGTGACGCAAAATACTCATTGTCTATCAACAATAGCTGCCATATGAATTCCATTGCTGCCACCCTTGCTGGTACATAATATGGTAATAGATGGGGTGGGTGAATACACCCATATACCCTAATGACTGTGTAATTTTCTTCCAAAAAGAAGTCACCCCAATTATGCTTTCCACCCCAGCCATCTATATACTCACAGGGCCTAAGCAGTTGTATAACTTTTAATGGGATTCTTGTACTACTGGTCCCCAAAATCTGTATTATTGGATACACAATCCAATTTTGAAAGGCACAATAGTCACACTCGCTAGAAATATAATTCCAAACCCTCACCCAAAATTGGATAGGATTTGGTCCTGCTTGGTAGAATCTCTGAGGGACTAGGTTATTAACATCCATGATAACAAAATTGAAATGAAAAAGGAGATGCATAAGAACGGAGTAGTGTAAAAACTTGGGCTCCTTCTCCTTTGGGTTCTTCATTCTCTTCTGTGTTGCAATGAAACCCTCATGCATTTCATCTATGATGTGCTAAATATAATCATAACTGGTATTAGAGTGGACCTCTTGTAGGTCCAACACCATCATCAGAATCCCTGCATCAATATTTTTTGTGTCACCATCTATTCCTAGCACTCTGCACATGGCATAGGCAACATATTTGATGTAGAAGTGTAGATCCTTATAATAATATGGGCAGCTCCCGGACATAGGATCTAAGTACTTTCTCATTTCTTTTAGCATATGTTTTAGCAGCTGGCTCTTAGCAATCCCAGGCTTCAAAGTATACCTTTGTTGCTGCTTTGTCATGTCAATTCTGGTAGACATGGTGTTGTATAAGCCAAAGGCTTGCATGAAAAAATTTCTATTTAATATCAATAAGGTAGTGCCATCATCCCTCCTGATGGTCTTAGACAAAACATCATAATGATTGGCTAGGTCTAAAAACAAGTCTACATCTAGGAAGACATCAGGAAAAATTAACCTGGCTAAACCACAGGTCCAAGGGTTTGATACTGGGATGGCCTTGTCAGAATTCTTATAAAAATAGTTGAAGAGGGAAAAAACTATTGTTCCTGGAGTCACAGCATCTCAAACATCTCTGTATTCATCAATGAGGACATTTGAATTAACCTTCTTATTTTGTGTTGAACCAGGAAGGAGATGGAGGAATTCATCTGAATAATCACCTTTCCCTTTGCCTCATCCTCCACCCTCTCACTTTCTCCGCAGGTCAAAGCTACACTCACAGCTCTGCTCATGTTTTTAGTGTTTGAATTCTCCTCTTCATTACCGGTATTGAAACAAATCTATCAAAGAGACTCACAGACTGTCCTGCGCACAATTTTGGGAACAATGAACGTATAAATCACAGAGAAATCTGCAAATCGTTGAATTTTACTCTGTTTGGCAACTGAACTCTTTAAACTTAGAAACTCTGAAAGCAAGGTGAATGTAAATGAACAAGCAATCATCTCTTTATAGTAACCGTTCAAAGTAAATAGCTGATGATTCTCAGAACATCAATTCTATCTTAAATTCCACATACGGTGAACATAATTGAAAACCTAGCCGTAGTTTCCTGAGTGTGATAGGAAAATCAAATTTGTAAAACTGAATCCTCGGATAAACCTTATAAAATTCAAATGAGCTGACATGTCACCCTTGGATTGGCCTTTTGTCATATATCTCAGCTACCCTTTTTCTGTATAGTAATCAAAATCTAGAAATCTGATTGGCCGCCGAATAATTCATACTGACATATTTAATACTGGCACCTTTTCACAGAAATTAACATTAAGCAACAAGGCGACTGCACTTGTTTTCTATGTCGCTGATCCTAATCCTTAACCCATGGTTCATCTGGAGACATAGCAACTGTGTAACTTCCTTACCTTTACTAACCAGAGTCAACCTTTGGTGACCACGCAACACAAGGCAAATCTAAGTCGCCAGTGGTTATCACTAACCCATGTTCCTTTCTCAGACTATGCGACTAACAGTTAGCATTATCTTTCATAGTTATCTCTTAGTCGCCCAATGTTAACTCTCTTCTGCCAGACTGTGCGACAACCCTTAGTCGCCTGATCACTGAATGCAGATGCTGAATGCCTAAAACTTTATGAGACATCGCGATAAAGCATTCTGCCCTTAAAATTATCTTGCGACCTCGCGACATACCCTTAATCACTGAGTCGTGAGGACTTTTCTCTTTAGGCTTTTTTATCCTTAGACTTGGCGAATACCGTAGGATCCTTTCATGATTTTATCTAACAGTTATCGCTTAATTGCCAAGTAAATTTCCATACGTTTAAATCATCTCGAGACCCTGCGACTAGCAGTAACCCTTAAGTAGTCTCGTAGTCGCTGAATACACTTATACCTTTAAGCGATCATTCTGAAAACCATTTGCCTCCTAACAGATGTTTCATTCTGATTTGAAACCTGGGTTATCTAGCGACAACCCGACTGTGCTTTTTCCAAACCGTAAAAGGTTAGTCACCAAGTCTCGGTAGTTTGAACTTAACCGACCTCTTTTCTGGAGACTGCGCGACTAAAGGATTTGCATGATATTTAATATCAGACTCATTTAGCGATTATACGACAAAAGGAAATCGCAGTGTCTCATAATATTTTCTTAACTGTGGAAAACATCTTGCGACCTCCCGACCTATTTGTGGGCCCACTGACATATTATTGCTTTGTTCAAATGTTTCCGCGATTATGTGACATAGAGAAAATTGCAAAGTCTGGGAAAGACTAGGGAATATTTGGTTATTATATGAGACAACGCGAGACAAGCTAGTCGCTAAGTCGGAAAGAAAAATGAATATTATATTTTAAGTTATGCGACTAAGCAATTGGAAAAGAACTCATGACTTAAGTGAGGCAAAAAGTAATCGAGAAACATAAGCGAACAAACGCCTTAGGGTTTTTCTTCAAAGTTGAACATTGAACAAGAGCTAGGGATTAAGACTTTGAATATTTTCATAGGTTTTATGCTTTTAGACATTGAAAACATGAAAACCTGGAAAGGGAAGACCACAGAACCGAGGAAAAAGAAGGCAAAACTTGGAATACAACCAACAGGGCAAACATGCGAATGGAAGATCAGAGAATGGAAAATATATAAAGGAACTATCAAAGCATTTGTGATGCTTGTCTTGTTCATGACTGAGAAATTATTGTAACATAATTACATTGTAAGAGTTGTAAGCTTAGAAGCCCCTAACAGGGTGTTTTGAACCTTTAATAGGGTTGTTATTCCTCTAAAAAGGAAATTTACTATGTAATATTCAGATCCTAACAGGGCTAGATTTCCTTACAGGGACATTATACTTTAGTACATGCTTGTGGGTATCATCCCCACCGGGGTTTTCCCTTGGCCAGGGTTTCCTCATAAACAAATCATGGTGTTATGAGGATTGTGTAATTTTCTTATGTTCTTACTTTACTACAAATGTATGATTAATGTTTAAGTGGTTGAATAATTAATTTAAAGTGCTATTATACTGATTCACCCCCCCTCTCAGTATAATCCAATCCTAACAATCTTTCACTAATGGCTTGGTGAATATATCAGCTAATTGTTCCTTTGATTGAACATATTCCAGTATCACCTCTTTTTCTTGCACTTGTTCTCTTAGATAGTGATACTTGATAGCAATATACTTAGTCTTAGCATGCATGACTGGATTCTTAGAAACATTAATTACACTGGTATTATCATAATAGATAATTACTGGTTCAAGAATCTTCATACTCATACCTTCCAACAACTATTTGATCCATGCAATATTGGAGCAATTGGCAGTAGCAGCCATATACTCTACTTCTTCAGTAGATTGAGAGATGCATCCTTGTTTCTTGTTGATCCATTTGACAAGTCCATCACCCATGAAGAATGATCCTCTAGTTGTGCTCTTTCGATCATCAATGTTTCTAGCCCAATCAACATCTGTATAGACTTGTAGCTTAAATTTTCTTTCTCTTTTATACTATAAGCCATAGTCCTTGGTGTTCTTTAGATATCTCAGAATTCTCTTGACAGTAGTCATATGTGATTCTTTGGGATTAGCAGGGAATCTTGCAACTATTCCAACTGCATGTGTAATACCTGGTCTGGTATGAACAACATACATTAGTTTGCCAATCATTGATCTATACAAGGTCTGATTTACCTCATTTAATCTGTCTTCTTTTGTTAGCTTGCATCTGGTAGCCATAGGTGTTCCAACTAGTTTGGAATCTTCCATCCTTAAAAGTTTCAACACTTCCTTGATGTATTTGGATTGAGTGATATATATGCCTACATCTTGTTGAAGAATCTATAGACCAAGAAAGAATTTGATCTCCCCAAACATAGACATTTCAAATTCTTTTCTCATTTCATTAGAAAAGGATTTGCATAACATTTCATTTTCTCCAAAAATGATATCATCAACAAATATTTCAGCAATCAGAATATTACCATCAGTATCTTCTTTTAAGTACAGATTGATATTTTCACTTGTTCTTACAAATTTAGTGCTAATGATATAGGAGTGAAGTCTTTCATACTAGGCTCTAGGTGCTTGTTTCATTCCATACAAGGCTTTATGTAGTCTACATACCATGTTTCTCTTGTCTGGATCAACAAACCCATCTGGTTGTTCAATGTATACCTCTTCTTCCAGTATTCCATTTAGGAATATAGATTTGACATCCATCTGGTATACCTTGAATCCTTTGAATGCAACATAAGCAAGTAATATTCTTACTCATTCTAGTCTAGCAACAGGTGCAAAGGTTTCACCATAATCAATACCTTCTTCTTGTGCATAGCTCTTGCATACTAATCTTTCTTTGTTTCTTGTGATTTCTCCATTCTCATTCAACTTGTATCTGAATATCCATTTGGTACCGATGACATTCTTATCATATGGTCTTGGTACTAGTGTCCATGTACTATTCTTCTCTATCTGTTATATTTCTTCATTCATAGCACTT
This sequence comes from Thuja plicata, assembly GCA_018584345.1. NCBI lineage: Eukaryota > Viridiplantae > Streptophyta > Pinopsida > Cupressales > Cupressaceae > Thuja > Thuja plicata. The sequence goes on from MU223593.1 coordinate 1,063,356, forward strand.
AGCCATTCTTCATTTTCATGTGCAATGTTAACAAATTTAGGCTCAAAATTACAAAGTAAACATCTAGTGTTTAGTGACTTACTTCTTGTTCTCATTCCAGCCTTCTTGTCTCCTATGATCTGATACTGTGGATGATGTATTCTGACATACTTGGAAAGTTTTAGTTCAGATATTTTTTCATCATTTTGATCATCATCTTGACCTTCATTCTAATCTCCATCACTTGGAACATCATCTTGAGTATTATCCTGATTTTTGGTAATTGTAGCCTGATTCTTGGGTGCAATATTTTGTTTCTCAGGAGCGATACACTATTGCTTGGGTAGAGTGTCAGGTTCTTCAGTATAAACAAACCTCTTGTAGTCCTCTGGTTCTGTTATACTTTCCTTATGATTCTTTTCTACAAATTCATCTATCTTTACATTTGCACTTTCAATGATCTTGTTAGATGACTTGTTAAGACATTTATAAGCCTTTCTTTTGGTTGAATACCCTAGAAAGATACCATCTTCACTTTTGGATTCAAGATTTCCATTTCTATAATCTTTCAAATTATAACATTGACTGCCAAAGATTCTGAAGTAACTTACATTGGGTGTGTGACCATACCATAGATCATAGGGTGTCCTCTTTGTGTCTTTCTTCAATTGTAATTTGTTCAATGTGTAGACAATAGTAATGAAAACTTCCCTTGAGAAGATTTGAGTGATGCTTTTCTCAATCATCAATGTTCTTTCACAGTCAACAATTGATCTATTGCTTCTCTCAGCAATTCCATTTTGATGTGGTGTTCCTAGTGCATAAACCTGTCTTTTAATTCCATGCTCATTGCAATGGTTAGTGAATTCATCTGAAATAAATTCCCCTCCTCTATTTGACCTTAAACATTTCAATTTATTATTACTTTGTTTTGATACCATAGCCTTATACCATTTAAACATCTTGAATGCTTCTAATTTATCTTTTAAGAACATAACTGCCATCATTCTAGAATAATCAGCAACAAAGAGAATGAAATACCTATCTCCATAGTAACACTTTGTTCTCATGGGTCCACATAGATTAGTATGGACTAATTCTAGAATTGCATTAGATGTATGGGTTTTACTCTTGAAACTAGACTTTGTTATCTTACCTTTTTGACAATTTTTGCACATGATATGCTCAGGCTTAGTCATGCTTGGTAAGCCTCTGACATTCCTTTTATTGCTTATTTTTATCATGTTGTCAAAATTCACATGACACAATCTTATGTGTCAAAACCATATGTCTTCATTTCTAGCCATTAAACAAGTGGTGTTAATGTCATCAAGATAGAAAAGGTTACCTTTTGTCTGCTCACCAGTTCCAATCAACCTCTTGATACATTGAAAATCTTTGCCTTCTTATTATCAAATTCTACTCAGTGACCTGTATTGCTCAGCTTTGAAACACTTAATAGATTATAATTCAATCCTTTTACCCAGCAAGCATTTTCACATTTGATCTGGTTATTCAATATTATGGTTCCTTTACCTTCAACTGGACAAGGTGTTTCATTATCAATTCTTACTGAACCACCATTATAGTATTCAAAATTTTCAAAATTTTGTTTATCACCGGTCATGTGGTGAGTGCAACCACTATCTATGATCTAGAAATCATTCTTACTAACTTTAGATATGAGTGCAGTTTCTACATACCTTTCTTCTTCTTTGTTTGATTCATCTTTCATGGCTATAAATACCATCTCAATGTCTTCTTCAGATTCAGTGTCAATATAATCAGCTCTGTTCTTAGTTAGGTAACAAGATTTCTTTCCTTTGTCCTTGTAGTCTTGGGTATCTCTTTTTTTAGATTGTCATTTGCTTCGGTAATCTCTATTATCACCTCTATCAAATTTCTTCTCATATGATCTATCATTACATCTGTCATCTTTTCTTCTATTAGGACATCTTGCAGCAAAGTGTCCAACCTCTATACAATTAAAACATACAAGTGGTAATTTACCTTTGTATCTACCTTTTCCTATTTGCAATCTTCTTTCCATTAGTGCTTCAATCTCATCAAGTCCTTGATCCTCATTATCACTTTCACTATCATTTCTAATAGCGTGTCTATGACTTGACTTAATTATTTTTAAAGAATATTTGAATGTAGATTATATAGATGGTAAGACACTATTATCAAAGTTATTCATCTCAAATAAAAATAGTCTACCAATCAGACTATCTAGAGTAAATTTATTGTTTGCAACTGCTCTCATTTCTTGAATAGCAGAAACTCTAATAGCATATATAGGCAGTAAGGTTCTTAAGATTTTACTTACCACTGTATCCTCTTCAAAAACACCTCCAACTCCTCATATAACATTGACTACCTCTTTGATTCTGCAGCTATACCGAGTGATATTTTCTCCTTCTTTCATCCTTAGGTCATAAACCTCCCTCTTAGGTTTTATGCCTCGGCTCTTAGTACATTAGCATCTCCTCCATGTAGCAACTTCAATTTATCCCACATTTTCTTTGCAGAGGTGCAAGTTTTGACATCGTCAAAGTTAGCATCGGAGAGCGATCAGGCAAGTTCTATCATCATGCACTTATGCTCATGCTTTTCTCTCAATTGCTCAAGAGTATGAGGTCCTGTAGACAACACATATTTAGTATCAAGGTGTTGAGTATTTCATCATTACCAATACCTGATAGGTGGAGTCTTATTCTACTTTTCCATGATGCAAAGTTGTCTTTATTCAACTTGGACACATCTCATCTGTTCATCTTGTGATCTTTTGCTTGAGCTATTAAACTCCCTTTCTAAGCACACAAGCTCTAATACCAATTGTTAGTAATAACTGAGCAGGGGAGGGGGTTGAATCAGTGGCCTCAAAATATTCCAATTAATCAACCCAAAAACTTAGTATCAAAATATTAAGCCTCTAGTTATCTTCAGTCCTATAAGATGAATGCCTCCAAATATACTTATCAAATAACTACTGCTCGGAGTGCTCTGTTAAACCTTATTCTTTATGTTTACCAAATAGTAGTCTTTCAATTTACCAAAAAATAGTAAATTACTTAGAGTATACCAATCAATCTAGATTAGCTATGTGTAATGCAAAATACTAAAGTAATGAATCATAAACACATTGACACATGGATTTTAACATCGAAACCCTGTTAAGGGAAAAACAACTTGGGACCACTAACCCAAAATTTTCAGTCTTCTAAAGTGAGGTCAGTGAAGAGCCAACCTTGTTAAAGGTTAGAAACACACTATTAGGTGTGACCTTGTTAGAGGATTTAAAATATTAGTTTGTCACTTGATATCGGGAATCTCTATGCTACCTTCCTTATCCAAAATCCTATGGTTTGTCAAATGGTATTTGGCATCTCATGCTATCTTCATGATCAAACATTTTGATACTCCTTGGGATGTATCTCAATATAGAAAGGATCTTTAAATATTGCTCGGTTAAGAGACTTTCTAAATCAATGGTTAAACTGAAACAATATAATCTATTCACATATACAATTTATACTTGTAGATTTTCAGATCTATTGTAATCTCAATAAAACATTCTGATCAATATATCTTTTCAATACCTTTTCTCCACTTTTGTTTCTACTCGGTGATGCTATGCTCTGTTTCTCAGTGTCCACAGAAATCTTTAGCTCTTTCCTCAACTTGATTGATCAAGACTATATGAATTTGTTCTTCATCTGTTTCTCTTTAACATCCTCTTTTTCATTCACTCCCCTTAATTCGTAATGAATTAAGTTATCTCTTTATAGACATGATATCACCATTTCTAGGTTCTTGATTTTCTTGATCTTGGCATGATCCACAATCTTAGCCAATCCTAATTTAAAGAATAACTCATATTTTATCTCATATAAATCTTCTTGCCAACTGGACAAAATATATTTAAATCCTTATCTCTAGCTTTATCTTGTCGATGAAAAACAATGATAACTACCAGTTAAGTCTATATTTAGCTCTGCCAGCTAGATATTTTGTTGTTTATGAACTCCAGTTAACTTCGGTGTTTTAACTCTTTGATAGCTGTGGTCAACACTCCAGTTCTCCTTAGGCTTCTCCATCGGGGTTGTCTATTCATCGGGGTTATCTTTCCTTCGGGCTTCATTGCAAATTTGTACTCATTGGTTAATACTATAATTCTGGCCGTCAGTAATGCTTATGATTTTTCTCTTCGGTAATGCTCCTCAGTTTCTTTGCTTTGGGCATCACTGTGACTTAACTTTTGGTGATCTTTGTCCGTCAGGTTCCACTAGTCATCAGTATTTGTATTCACTAAGTGAATTCTTGTCTTTTATGCATTACTGAAAGCATAACCTCTCTCTCTCTGATTCTCTAAATTCTTTGACACTTTTATTATAACCAATTAGATTATATCAAGTTGACATCAATGACAATACAATCCATTAACTTATTTAATGTCTTGTATTATCTTTCTCCATTTTGGTGATCAACTTAACATCTTCAAACATTCAAACAATTACATGTCATCAATGATTCCTTAGGATCAGCAGAGAATCTTGCAACTATACCAACTACATGTGCTATATCAGGTCTAGTGTGTACAACATAAATTATTTTTATAATCATATATCTTTATAAGGTCTAATTTACCTTAGTTTTCTTGTCTTCCTTGTCAATTTGCATCCATTTGCCATAGGTGTTTCAACTGGTTTGGATTCCTCCATCTTGAATATCTTCATAACTTGTTTGATGTATTTGGATTGTGTGATGTAGATGCCTTCATCTTGTTGTAGAATCTGTAGACCAAGAAAAAATTTGATCTCTCTAAACATTGACATTTCAAATTCTTTGCTCATTTCATCAACAAATGACTTTCATAGCATATCATTACCTCCAAATATGATATCATTAACAAATATCTCAGCAATCAAAACTTTATCATCAATATCTCCTTTTAAGTATAGATTACTATTGTCACTTGTTCTAACAAATCCAATACTAATGAGATAAGAGTGAAGTCTTTCATACCATGATCTCGGTGCTTGTTTCAATCCATACAGGTCTTTATGTAGTTTACAAACCATATTCCTCTTTTTAGGATCTACAAACCCTTCAAGTTGTTCAATTTATACCTTCTCTTCTAGTATTCTATTTAGAAATGTAGATTTAACATCCATTTGGTATACTTTGAATCCTTTAAAAGCAACATAAGAAAGTAGAATTTTCACTCCTTCTATTCTAGCAATGGGTGCAAAGGTTTCTCCATAGTCAATACCTTCTTCTTGTGCATACCCTTTTCATACCAGTCTTTCTTTTTTCCTTGTGACTTCTCCATTCTCATTAAGTTTGTTTCTAAAAATCCATTTGGTGCCAATGAAATTTTTGTCACTTGGTCTAGGTAATAATGTCCATATTTTAATCTTCTCAATCTGTTCAATCTCTTCATTCATTGCACTAACCCATTCTTTATTCTCAAGTGCACCATTAATATATTCAGGCTCAAAATCACAAATCAAACATCTTTTGTTAAGAGACTTAATTCTTGTTCTCATTCTTTCTCTTTTTTCCTTAATGATATAGTCCTGTGGATGGTGTCTTCTGACATATTTAGCAACTATAGGTTTAGGTCTCTATTCTTCATTTTGATCTTCATTGCTCAGTTCAACATTGTGAGAATTTTCCTGAGTCTTGGTGTGTGCATCCTGTTGCTTGGTTTCATTTTTCTATCACTCTAGTAAGGTGTTAGGATCTTCAATGTAGACAAAACTATTGTAATCTTCAAATTCCTTTCTTCTTTCCTTATCATTTTTCTCAGCAAATTCATCCACTTTAACATTTTCACTTTCAATGATTTTGTTAGAAGATTTGTTGAGACATTTATAAGCTTTGGTTTTAGTATAATATCCTAGAAAAATTCCTTCATCACTTTTAGAGTCAAGTTTCCCATTTCTATCATCTTTCAGTATATAAAATTGACTTCCAAAGATTCTAAAGTAAATCATTTTTGGTGTGTATCTATACCATATCTCATAAGGTGTCTTATTTGTGTCTTTCTTCAATTGAACTTGGTTCAGTGTATAGATAACAATACTTAAAAATTCTCTCTAGAATGTTTGTGTGATGCCTTTTTCAATTATCAGTGTTCTGGCACAATCAACAATTGATCTATTCATCCTTTCAACAATCTCATTATGATGTGGTGTTCTCAGTGTAGAAACATGTCTTGTAATCCCATGCTCATTAAAAAAGTTAGTGAATTCATCAGAAATAAATTCTCCTCCTCTATCTGATCTTAAACATTTTAGTTCTTTTCTACTTTGTTTTTCAACTTTAGCTTTATACCATTTGAACATCTTAAATGCTTTAGATTTCTCTTTTAAGAACATGACAATCATCATCCTAGAATATGTTGGAAATAATTAGAAGTATGTACTGAGAGGGGAGGGGTGAATCATTACCTCTAAAACTTTTATCTCTTTTAACCTTTAACCATTGTGTAATCAATTGTATAACCAACCATCTGTTCTATACTATCTTTGTGTAAGATATATCAATTTACAAACTTAACAAACATGTAAACATTCATAGAAACATTAATGAAAGTAATAACTCATAACACAATATATGGTAATGCAGAAAACCCTTGTTAGAAGGTAAAAACTAGGGTGGGGATGACACCCACAAAAACTTCACTATCTGCAGATTGGAAGGGGCCGGTTAAGGCCTACAATTTGATCAATTCTGATGATCTACCTTGTTAGGAGTATTATGTGGAGACTGGTTAAGGTCTACTCTATTAAGAGAATTAGCAACATTGTTTAGTGTGCACTTGGTTAAGAGATTTACAATAGAATTGTTAAATCCACCTTTCTTGAAAGGATTTCTTCTATTTGCTTCACTTTTTAGAATGTAGACAAAAATACTCATTGACCCGAGTGTATGCAATCTAAAATTGCTGATTACAAATCCGTTCAAGATTACAAGTACAAAGTATCACCTAATGTGATTTATTAATACCTCTATTTCTCGGTAGCCTTTGTTCTTGGTTCTTGATAACCAAATTCATCTTTTTATGTTCGTTTTCTTGAAAATCTTAGTCTGATCCATAGATGTGCTTGTAGGCTACATTTATCCTCTCATCCATATCAAATGAATGATTACAACATCTATTTATACAATAGATTGACCTAATAAATTTTCACATATTACAACCTTAACTCTATGATCAAAGGTTTACAACTTGACCTTGATCTCCTAGTATGCATGTTTTTAATCAGTTAGACTGATTAAAACAACTACAATTATGTTTCTTGTTCCTCAAGAAATGGATTTATAAACAACTCAAAACTCTAAATATAGAACATGAGTGTTTTATCTGACATGGAAGTCAGATCCACTTTTCTCAAGATATTACTGACTTTCGATGTCTGATGCTCGGTTTGATCTAAAATTAGTTTGACTGTCGTTTGGTGTTCCTTTGTTTAACTATCTTTCAAGTTCCCTTGCTCTGTCGGGTTCCTCTATTTCTGCTCTATCAATTTATAGTGTAACCTTCTCGTCGAGTTCCTCTATATTATCTTTGGGTTGCACTTTTGGTTTACACTGTTAAAGTGTGTCGTCAGGTTTCCTTATGCTAAGAAATTTCAGTCTGAACTGAAAACCTGACTTTTGGTGTAGTGTAACTTATGGTTCAAAAATGTTTCTCTTTGCATACTAATGGAAAAACTTATGTCATCAGAATAGTCATCAAAAAATAGAATAAAGTATCTATCACCATAATAGTTTTTTGTTCTCATTGGTCCACATAAGTCAGTATGGACTAACTCTAGAATATCATTAGATGTGTAGGTTTTTCTCTTGAAACTAAACTTTGTTATTTTTCCTATTTCACAATTCTTGCACATAACATGGTCGGGCTTTGAAATACTCGGTAAGCCTCTTACTTTTATTTTCTTACTTATCTTAACCATGTTGTCCAAATTCACATGACATAACCTTCTATGCCACAACCAAACATCCTCATTTTTAGCCAATAAACAAGTGGTCTCAATATCATCAATATAGAATAGATTACATTTTGTTTGTTCACCAGTACCGATCAAATTTCCTTTTCCATTGTAGATAATTGCCTATTTGTTCTCAAATGTAACTCGGTGTCCTGTGTTTTTCAGCTGTAAAACACTCAATAGATTATAGTTAAGTCCTTTCACCTAATATGCATTTTCACATCTGATTAGATTATTCAACATGATGGTACCTTTTCCTTCAACTAGGAAAGGTGAGTCTTTACCCATCCTAATTGATCCACCATTATAATATTCAAAAGTTTCAAACTTTTCTTTATCTCCAATCATGTGATGAGTAAAACCACTATCAATAATCCAAACATCATTTTTTCTAACTTTAGATATGATTTCTATTTCAACATACATTTCTTCTTCATCTAAATCATCCTTCATAGCAACAAATACTACCTAAACATCTTCATCAGAATCAATACCAGAATTTTCATCTTTGTTCTCAACCAGGTAACAAGCCTTCTTTCCCTTGTCCTTGTAATCTCAGCTATCTCTTCTGTTAGAGTATCAGTTTCTCTTGTAGTCTTGGTCATCACTTTTGTCATACTTCTCATAAGTTATATCATTGTTTCTTTCATCATTTCTCTTGTTGGGGCATCTAGCAACAAAATTTCTAATTTATTTTCCAATTAAAATAGAACAATGGTAATTTACCTTAATATCTTCCTTTACCTCTATGTAATATTCTAGCCATTAGTGCTTCAAGTTCATCAAGCTCTTGTTCATCACTATCACTGTCACTATCATTTCTCATAGTGTGTTTGTTACTAGATTTTCTTATTTTCAGTGAAGTATTGAATGCAGACTCAATAGTAGGTAAGACACTGTTGTCATAGTTGTTCATCTCAAATTAAATAAGTCTACCAATCAAACTATCAAGAGTAACATTGTTATTTTCTTCTGCTCTCATTTCTTGAATTTTAGATACTCTAATAGCATAAACTAGTAGTAAGGTTCTCAGAATTTTTCTTACAACCATTTCTTCCTCAAATAATCCTCCTACTCCACAGATACAATTAACCACTTCTTTTATTTTATCACTATACTGAGTGATGTTCTCTCCTTCTTTCATTCTCAGGTCATCAAACTTTCCTCTTAGAATTTTAGATTTACCTCTCAACACATTGGTATCTTCTCCATGTACTAGCTTGAGTCTGTCCCACATTTTCTTTGCAGAGGTGCATGATTTCATGTCTTCAAATTCAGCATCGGTTAGTGAAGAAGCAAGTTATATCATCATAGAATTGTGTTCATGTTTCTCTCTCAATTGATCAATAGTCAGAGGTCTAGTAGGTGCAACATATTTAGTATCCAAGTGTTGTGTGACATCATTTCCAATACCTGATAGATGAATTCTTATCCTTCTTTTCGATGATGCAAAATTATCCTTGTTCAACTTAGTTACATCCCTTTTACTCATCTTGTGATCTTTAGCTTTAGTCCCTTTAAAATTTTCTTTCAAGCACCAAAGCTCTGATACCAATTGTTAGAATAACTGAGGGGGGAGGGAGTGGGTGAATCAGTGGCCTTAAAAATAATTCCAAAAGATCCAACCAAAATATTATATCTCAAATATAATACCCTTAGTTATCTTTCAGTCCATCAAGATGTATGCCATAAATAAGCTTAACAAATATAAACTGCTCAGTGAGATATACTGTTTATCATTTCTAGACTTTACCGAATAGTAGTAATAAAACTTAGTGTTAACTAACCAATCCAGTTTCAATAATTTGTAAAGAAAAATATTAATGCAACGAACCATATACACAATTACACATATATTTTAACATGGAAAACCAATATGGGAAAAACCACCTGGGACCGGTAACCCAAAATGATTTCACTCTTCTGAAGTGAGATCGGTGAAGAGCCAACCTTGTTAAAGGTTACAATACACATGGTTAAGTGCAACCTTGTTAGAGGATTTAAAACCAAAAGTTTTTCTTTTGACCTAGCACTCACTATGCTATCAACAAGAAAGCCTTTTGATACGCTTGAGTATTTCAATACAATAAGGACTGTTAAATCCCACTCGGTTAAGATATTTTTTGAATTAATAGTTAAAATGATACAGTAAATGATCTATTCAAATATACAACTTTGATTTTTTAAATATTTAGATCTTATTGTTAGTTCTATAATACCTCTCTGATTAATATACACTTTAGTTCCTTTTCTTTCTTTCTTTCTTCCTTCCACTCAGTGAATGCTCTATCCTCTGTTGCTCGGTGCCTACAAAATTCTTTAGCTCTATTATTTATCCTGTATGATTGTTAGGAACATGTGTGTTCCTTTTGTTTATTTTGTTACTGTAGTTTTGTTGGACGCATATGCTTTTTAAGTCATCCCGTGAGTATATATTATTATCCCACATGCATAGGTAGTATTACTTTTCTAGGTTGTACTTAGTATATAAGTGTATGTTGAGGATTTTGATGGGTACTGACAAATTTATTGTATTGAGCTTGCTCAAAGGAGATTACCCCCTCAAAGTGGCCCGCGATCAATAGATTCACTCTGAGTTCTACTATTTCTCTATATTTTGTTATTTCGTGCATTTTCACCATATTATTGTCGGAGGTTCCTCACATCTGGTATTAGAGCACTTTCTTGGGCTCGCTGGGTGGAAATTACGTCAAATTTTTTTTTTTTCCGTCGTGGCCTTCAGGTTCCTTTCAAATTCCAGTATTTTTTAGCCATAGCTTCCTTGCTTTCTTCCCGTTTCCTCTCAAAGTTCCTCAAAACCCCTGAAATGCCATTTTGCATACTTCCTTCCTTGACGACCCTACCCCAAATTCTACATATCAAAGCCCTAAATCCCTCATTTATCTAATTTTAGGGTTTTCCCTATCTTTTTTGATTCTCATCCAATCGCCACCAAACCAGGCCACAAAGTTCAATTCTTAATTCTGCTCCCTTGTCCCTCTTGGACCGCTCGTCTCATTCCGCCTCCCCAACCCTGAAACCCTCAGTTTTATTTTTACCTTTTCATCAAAAAGTGTCCAACCACTCGTCCAACACCCATTTCCCATATGAGTTTTGCCCAAATCCAAGTTTGCCCTAACTGAAAAAGTTTTTGTTTCTCATTTTCTACCCATTTCAAAAAAAATTAAAATTTTTTTTTTGCTTTATGGTTGTTACACGTACAGGAGCAAAAATCATGGAGGAGGAACTTGCATCCCTCAAAACCAAACTTCAAGATCTTGATGACAAATTTCTCGGTCTCACTCTTCAGCATTCAGTCATGACCTGAAACCATTCTGAAGACGTTGGGTTCTCTTTTGGCAATTTTCATGGACCGAAGCTTGATTTTCCTCACTTCGATGGTGCTGATCCAACTAGATGGATTTATAGGGTAGAGAAGTATTTTAGCTTGCATAATACTTTGGATAACAACAAATTTGCGCTTGCATCTTTTCATTTGGAACATGAAGCTCTTCAATGGTTCCGTTGGTACATCAAGGCTAATGTAGACCCAACATGGACAGAATTGTGGACACTCCTTTTGGAGCGCTTTGGCCCTAGTGCTTTTGATGGTTTTATAGGAGCACTCACTAAACTGCACCAAACAGGCACTGTAAGAGAATACCAGACAAAGTTTGAAAAATTAGCTAATCACATAGAGGGATCGTCTGATGACTTCTTCTGCAGTTGTTTTGTCAGTGGTCTGAAGGATGCCCTTCGATCTGAAGTAAAAATGTTTCGACCCACTACAATGATGGAAGCCCTTGGGTTGGATAAGTTAGTGGAGGACAAGATTAGTGCTCTACAATGTTCCAGATCTAATTGTGTTCCATTTAGAAATGTGGGTTCTCACAACCCTCAAGTCACGCCAGCCTCCAGAACTACTCCTATCAAGCACTTGTCTGAAATAGAGATGTGGGCCAGGCGAGAAAAAGGGCTTTGTTATAATTGTGATGAGAAATGGTCTCAGGGCCATAGATGTGTTTAGAAAAATCTCTACCTCTTGGATGTGGATTCTCCACCTGAACAAGAAGAATATGTAGATGCTCATGAAATAGTGGATGATGAGGTTGAGCCTCAACAGCCTGAACCTCCTTTGCCAGAAGCTCAACCGGAGATATCTGTCCATGCTTTGGAAGGAGTCACTACTCCACAAACCACGCAGGTCTAGGGTTTCTTCAAGAAGATCTTTCTTACTATACTCATTGATTCTGGTAGCACTCATAACTTCATTGACCCCTAAATAGCCAAATAGGTTGATTGCTTTGTCCAGCCCTGCTCTAGCTTTGAAGTCATGATTGCCAATGGGGGCACTTTACCTTGCAAAGGGAAATGTCACAATGTGCACCTCTCTATTGGAGATTATAACTTGTGCTCTGACATGTTTTCCTTTCCCTTAGGTGGATGTGATGTGGTTTTGGGTGCCCAATGATTACGCACTCTTGGCCCCATTCTATGGGATTTTGCTAAACTTTGGATGCAGTTTTTAGCCAATGGGCAAAAACACACTTTGAAAGGCTTATAGTTGGGGTCTCTCAGCATCATCAGTTCACATCATATGGAAAAAATTCTTAAGAAGAATTCACATGGTGTCATTGCTCAGCTCCATTCCATTCAGATGCAGCCATCAGCAGTCTCTAGTACTCCTACAGATCTACAACAAATTTTGGATAAGTATTCAGGTGTATTTGCTAAACCTTAGGGGTTGCCCCCTTCTCACCTAGAGGACCATCGTATTCAGCTCCTTCTTGGTAGTGTTCTGCCCAACATCAGGCCCTATCGCTACCCATTTCATCACAAGATCAAAATTGAGATGCTCGTTCGTGACTTACTGAAGCAAGGTATTATTCATCCTAGTACCAGTTCCTTTTCTTCTCTAGTTCTACTTGTCCGCAAAAAGATGGGTCATGGTGACTCTGCATTGATTTTTGAGCACTTAATCATCTCACCATAAAGGATAAGTTTCCCATTCTGGTTGTTGATGAACTTCTTGATGAGCTTCATGGCGCTCATTTTTTCTCCAAGTTGGATCTTCATTCTGGGTATCATCAAATTTGGGTTAATGAGGAGGATATACCTAAAATAGCCTACCGCACACATGATGGTTACTATGAATTTTTAGTCATGCCCTTTGGCCTCACTAATGCTCCTTCAACATTTTAGGCAGTGATGAATAAAATATTTTGGCCATACCTCCAAAAATTCATTCTGGTCTTCTTCGATGATATCCTCATATATAGCAAAACCTGGGCTGAGCATCTCCATCATCTGGAGCTTGTAATGCAACTTCTCTCTGATCATCAACTCTGTACAAAATAGTCTAAATGTGTGTTTGGCCAGAAGGAAGTGGAGTATCTCGAGCATATTGTTGCACACCAAGGGGTTCAGGTGGATCCTACAAAAATAGATGCCATGAAAAACTGGCCGCATCCTAAAACTCTCAAGAGCCTTTGGGGTTTTTTGGGGATGACTGGATATTACTGCAAGTTTTTCAAGAATTACGGGAAGATTGCAGCACCATTGATATCTATGTTAAAAAAGGATGCTTTTACCTGGACCCATGTTGCTGAGAATGCGTTTGAACAACTAAAACAAGCTATGTGCAGTACACCTGTTCTCGCTATGCCAGATTTTTCCAAGCCCTTCAATATTGAGAGTAATGCTTGCAGAAATGGACTGGGTGCTATTCTCCTTCAAGATGACCATCCTATTGCATTCACTAGCAAAGCCCTTTTTGGTAAGAATCTAGCCCTATCTACTTATGAAAAAGAAATGATGGCTATTTTGCATGCTATACATAAGTGGTGGCCATACCTCCTAGGGAGTCATTTTCACATCAAGACCGATCACCAAAGTCTGAAATACTTCCTAGAACAATGGTTATCCTCCCCTACACAACAAAATGGGTCAGCAAACTCATGGGGTATGATTATGAGATCACCTACAAGAAGGGTAAGGACAATATTGTGGAAGATTCTCTTTCTTGCACATTTGATGATCAAGCTTCCCTTTCAGCTATTTCTATGCCAATTCCCAATTGGTTAGCATCTATTCAGTAGGGCTATGTCAGTGACTCTTCTTTATCTCAAATAATTCACCAACTGGCCAATAATCCTTCTTCTGTACTGCATTACTCTTGGGATGGTGCTTCTCTCTAATACAAGGGTCATCTAGTGCTTCCTCAGAATCTAGATCTGCAACAGGCTATTTTTTATGAACTCCATGCTTCTCCTTCGGCAGGGCACTCGGGATTCCTCAAAACTTATGAGAGGGCACGATGAAACTTCTTTTGGAAAGGAATGAAATAGATGATTCAACAGATGGTGGCTAAATGTGATACCTACCAACATCACAAGGGTGAAATGACCCTCCTTCCTGACTTGCTAGAACCCTTGCCCATCCCTACACAGATTTGGACTGATATTTCTATGGATTTCATTGAAGGGCTTCCTAAATTAGGCGGCAAGATAGTGATCTTGGTTGTGGTTGATCGTCTCTCTAAATATAGTCATTTTTGTGCCCTCAACCACCCCTATACTGCCTCCTCAGTTGCACAAATATTCATGGACCAGATCTTCCGTCTTCATGGCCTCCCTTCTTCCATTGTCTTAGATCGTGATGCAAATTTTACCAGTCATTTTTGGACTGAACTGTTTCAGCAAACTGGCACCAAATTGAAGATGAGTTTGGGATATCACCCACAAACTGATGGTTAGACCAAAATTGTCAACAAATGCTTGGAAACTTATCTTCGCTACTTCACTTCGAAATAGCAACATCAGTGGGCCAAGTGGCTTCCTTTAGCTGAATGGTGGTACAATACCTCTTACCATACTACCTCTAAAATGACTCCATATGAAGCAGTCTATGGTCAGGCACCTCCAGTTCTCCTTCCCTACACTCCCAGCAGCTCACCAGTCTAGGCAGTTGACATAGTTCTCCACACCAGGGATCAGATTCTTCGCACCTTACAGGATAATCTTCACATGGCCCGCAATCGAATGAAACAACAGGCAGATCAACACCATTCTGAGTGCTCATTTCAAGTTGGGGATATGGTTTTTCTTCATCTACATCCATACAAGAAATCATCCCTAAAGCTTAAAGGGTGTCATAAGCTAGCCCCAAAATTTTATGGGCCATATAAGGTTCTGCAGAAGATTGGTTCAGTTGCTTATAAACTGGAACTTCTTCCTTCTTCCCGCATTCATCCAGTATTTCATGTTTCTTGTCTCAAGCAAGTTCTTGGTACCAACGTCAGAGCACAAACTACTCTCCCTAAAATGGATAAGGAAGGATCCATTATCCTAGAGCCTGAGGCAATCCTTGACTGGTGCACTCGTCAGCTTCACTCTCACTCCATCTCTGAGGTCTTGATTTAGTGGTGCAGAATGCAACCAGAGGATGCAACATGGGAACCCCTTCTTCAGATTCAGCAACAATTTCCACACCTTAAGCTTGAGGACAAAGCTTTTTTCTAAGAGAGAGGGGATGTTAGGAACCTGTGTGTTCCTTTTATTTATTTTGTTAGTGTAGTGTTGTTGGACGCATATGCTTTGTAAGTCAACCCGTCAGTATATTTTATTATCCCACATGCATAGGTAGTATTACTTTTCTAGATTGTACTTAGTATATAAGTGTATGTTGAGGCTTTTGATGGGTACTGATGAATTTATTGTATTGAGCTTTCTCAAAGGAGGTTACCCCCTCAAAGTGGTCCACAATCAATTGATTCACTTTGAGTTCTACTATTTCTCTATATTCTGTTATTTCATGCATTTTCACCATATTGTTGTAGGAGGTTCCTCACAATGATCATATCTACATGAAAAGTTCTATCTTCACCAGAATATATTAATCATTCATCTCTTTGATAATGAATTCCTTCTCTCTTTATATAGACATTATTAGCCTCTTAATCTCCCTATTTTTTTTGTAGATCACTTCTTGATCCGTAAAACTCGCTATGCTTTAATTTATCCTGTAAAGCTCTTCTTTAGTTTTATTCTGCAAATCTCTCCTTGGTAATTATGAATAAAATGTGATTTAAATCTCCTTATTTTATTTAGCTTAACTGATCATTGATAATAAAGCAATCAATCAGTCAATCCCTAAATATAGCTCTTCCAGCTAAGCAATCTTGTCATTCTTTAACTTTAGTTTTGCTCGTTCATCAACTCCAGTTATGCTCGATAACAACTTTAATTATGCTTGGTAGTTATCTCTTACTCGGTAACACTTGCTCAGGTACTGTGGTGCTCAGAATACACTATGAACTACTCAGTGTTCACTATCACTCGGTGTTCACTGTCACTCTATGTATACAGACCTTTTAAGTTTTAACGACCACATAAACTTTGTCTTTTCAAATCTTCAAGTTTATGACAATATGTGTATGAACAATCAAACCATATCAAGTTTCCATTAATGACAATACAATATATTACCTGATTTAATTTCTTACATTCACTTTTATAGTTTGGTGATCATCAACTTATCATCTTCAAACATTCAATCAGTTATACTTCATCAAATATAGGATATAAATTCATTAGCTTCACTGTAAATTTTTTTTGAGTGTCCTAGTAAATTTATTGTGATCAAGAAAAAGCTAGTGCAAGAGATCTTAGATTTGCTTGGTTAAGTACATAATATAAATGTCTTCAAAGAGAGAATATTCTTCCTGACTCATTTCTATACAAAAGGGTCTTGTCTACATGAATTGGTGATAAAAGTTAATAAATTCAAATGTGAAAATTTTACAATTAGCTACTGACATTTTGTATTTTGATAAATGTGAGTTGTATCTGAGAGTTGTGAAGAGATAAAAAAATCCTCTAGAGTTGATCACCTACATTAAAATGAATTGTTTATTTGTTCAAAAAGGCCGAGGATGAATTTTTAGAGGGTGCACATGAATTCTATTGTAAGGAGAAGTGGTTTAAGAGAAATGTGTTTTAGGAAATATATAGAGACTATGGAAGTGATAATATTTAGGTTCCATCTTGTAGTCATAGGGATATTAAAATTTCCATAGGTAGTCAGAGGGACATTAAAATTATAGAGAGAAACTATGGGTTTTTACTGTGGTTTATAAATAATTCCAATCTCTTTGACTACCACCCTGATTATTTCTAATAGGTGGGATGTAGAGTTAAATCTAGATGTTGGCATACAAGGTGGGGTTCTAGAGTCATCCATTTCCCCTTGAACTAAACTCTCAAAGTTATCCCTTTCAAGGGGATATGATGAGAATCTTACATCCTAGCTTTCTCTGCACCAATAATAACCTCTGCAAGATAGTGGCAAGAATTACAAGCCTAGTTGGTTCTTTAGAAGAACCGTGGCATTGGAACCAAAGATCCCTTATATACCTACTAAGAAGTTTCACTTCAAGAAAAAATGGAGGCAAAAAAGTTTTGTTGGGAGAATATTCCTTAACCAATTAGTGGTGATTAGGAATGAAATACTTGTGCATTCCCTGTAGCGTGTTTCATTCCTTGCAATTATAAAAGGAATACAAAGGTCATGTTTAGGTATTAAAAAAAAATCCCTTTAAACATGCAAATAAGGTATTGTCTTAGTCTAGGTTTCAAATAGAATATGCCATTTTCAAGTAGTTTGATTTTGTGAACGATTGTAAATCACTAGATGTGTAATTACAATACTGTTATTCCAAATTTGTCTTCAAGCTTGTATACTTCTAGTCATATAAATTGAACACATCAAAGATATTTGAATTTGTCCCTATAGGTATTCTCTTATAGTTTTATTTGTTCATTGATTTCTTTCAAGGAAAGAGTTCAATTTTTATGTACAAATAGCTATGATCTTGAGTTTTATATTCAGACCCATACAAGTTTAAAATATCAAAGATATTTAAATTTGTCTTTGTAGTCTTCTTTTTCATTGTAACATCTATTTGTGGGTCTATTCCAAGGGAGGAGTTAAATGCTTTGAGAAGGTATTTGTGGTTTTAGATACACAAGCATATTTGTAAGAAGAGCTCAACAATAAGATTAATGGATCTATCAGTGTAAAGTATTAACACCTTAGAATATATTAGTTTCATTTGTTTTTTAAATTTGTATTTGTAGGAAATAAGGAAACACACAACTGGGGGGGGTGAATTATTTGTTCCTAAAATTTATAACTTTGAAAATATTTAAACCTTAAAACCCTTATTTATGATCTGAATGAATTATACTTGCATGCATGAATAAAAAACACATCCACAACACATAGCACATCAATTTTTATCGTGGAAACCCAAATGGGAAAGACCACATTGTGGATTGAACCCACAATAAGTATATACCTTGTTACAAGTATAAGCTTATTCCAAATGAGGAATGTACATGTATTCAGACACACTTCCTAGAGCTCACTGCTCAAATGTCTAGGGCTACAACCCAAATTAAGGCTTACTGCCTTACAAGACCAATATAATGGTCAATCAGACTACAATATGATATTTTATGAACTGAATAGTTGCATCTAACTTATGACTAGGAAAAATCCAATTGTTGGAACGAGGGAACACTAAGAGGGGAGGGGGTGAATTAATGTTCTACAAATTTTATCTTTAATAATCAGACTCACAAACCACTTAATGCATAAATTGAAAAGTAAAGTGCATGAACATAAAGAAAATAAGAACAACACCATAACACATTGATTTTATAGTGGAAACCCTATTAGGGGATAAACCATGGTGGGGATGACACCCAAAAGCCAATAATCTACAAAAATATTATCTTACGATAAGTTAGGAATGCACTTGCATTTAGGCTCACCGTCTAGAGCTCACTGCTTAATACAAAAAGGGCTACAAACCAACATAAAAAAGCTCACTTCCTTACAAAGATCAACACAATGATCAATAGGAAATGAAATGCATAATTATAGTTCCATGTAAGTACAAAAATAAGATCTAAAACATATTGTCTCTCACTTCCTTGTAAACTTTCTCTTTACAAATCAGATTCAAATTGAGAACTTACCAAACCAATGAGATTATTGAAGGTTTTGGAGGGACTTTCTGCAAAATATCTAAAAAATTATGGTGCTAGGTTTTTAAGTACATCAGATGCTTCCAACATCAATTTTTTTTCCTCTATGTGGTTTCTCACCATTTCTTCTATTGACCATGCTTCAACAAGTTGAGAAAATTTGAGCTTTTGAGTGGAAAAAGGATGGACAAATCAATTGGCCCTTGAGATATTTGTGGATCAAAATTTAAGCTCTCAAACTTGAAGTATCCTTTCATTGATTTTCTAGTGTCCCTTGCCTCCATTATTTGTTTCTTTCCTTTCACAATGGAAACCTTTCTTGTAGTTGTGGCATTAGGATCCTCTGTAGTCATAGATAGTATTGTTCTTTGAGGTTGAGTAACCTTTAACTGCTTAGTCTTCTCTATTTTTGCTTCATTCCTCACCTCTACTTCTACTTCCTTTCCCTTCTCTATCTTTGCTTCATTTTCCTTCCCTTTCTCTGATTCTATTACCTTCTGATTTTCCTATTTTGACCCTGTTCTATCTTCAAGGACATCCATTGTAGTATCACCTTGTTCTTCCTCTTCCATGACACCATCTAAAATCTCTATTGTTGGTATATTCTCAGGAACATTCATGGCATCAACTGGTACAACCATGACTTCTGTAACTTCTTCAACTTCCACAACATGCGCCTTTTGCTTGTCTTACTTGTGCACCACTGTGAATGCTTGATGTGGGGAGACCAAAATCTGGAGTTGAAGAAATTTTTCCTTGATATTTTGGAATGACTTCAAATTGGACTCTCTCAATATATGCACACATTTTGTTTTATGTTTCATCATAAATTTCCTTCAATTTTCCCACCATGAATTTGTTCATTCTATGTTTACTTCTAAAGTCTTTCTTTGTATTCTTAAGAATTTGTTTTATTTCTTCATTTATAATGACCGGACAAAGATCAATTAATACTTTACCCTTGAGTCTCTTATCTTCAGCTAATGCATATTATTTCCTTGCATCAAGAATACTATATAGGCTTTTTGGTACTTCAGACGAAATCTCTATAAGAGCTTTCTTGAAACTATACATGTATCTAATCACTGCCACTTCAACTATTTTCTTTTCCTCATTACCAAAATTATCATAGAATTTCATTATAAAATTTAGATTACCATGTGAAGAGATGCTCTTGACTACATCATTGAAATAAATTCCATGTTTATCTAACTCAAACTTGGTTTTCTTACTTACTTTCTCTACTCCACTAGAATGTTTGAACTTTTGTCATGCCCAAAAATTTTGCGCCCAAAAAGCGCAACAATTTTTTTTTTTGGAGTAATGTTAAAGTCAAGTGAGTCTAAGGGGAATCATGACTATGTGTCAACCTCCCTCAACCCAAGGTTTCATTTAATTATAGATTTCCTTAGAATTAAATTTAAGCTAACGATCAAAGACAGTGCAAGGTGAGGTTTTATGAATTTGTGTGTCATCCCCTTTATATTTTAATAGAGTTTGATGATGTGGAGAGAGAGACTCCCTATACTAAGTTTTCAGGGATATTCAAAAAATCTGGTAGGTTGATAGCTTAAAGATAATGCATTTAAAACATCCTAAGGCAAGGCACTTTCGTAATATTATTTTTATAATGACCAGTATACTAGCCACATATATTGGCCACATAAAAATAACATTATAAGTCCCTAAGTTTTATTTAAAATTTTTAATTAGGTTTTCCCCCTTTAAAATTTCTCCATTAAATTATCTAATTATCTCTTAAATAATTGCTAGGTTAAATTTGATTCTGTAAGAAGAATCTTTAACTTAAACGTCAAGGCTAGAGAATTGAGTCAAGGGCCACGATTATTTTAAATTTGACATTTAAATTTCAATAGTTCCATTAAACGTTTAATTTACTAAATCCTTGAATTTGTAAAATCCAAAAAAAAGGTGAACTCATAGGAAAATAATAATGTTTATTAATTCTTCTGTTGAGTACAATAAATATTTTCTAAAATTTAATCTATAGGAAAAATCATCTAATAAAGTTTTCTAATAGTAATTTCCTTAATGATAAGGAGTATTTAACTAAATTTATTAACCCCCATATAACTATACAAACTATAATTATATTTCTCCTCTAACATTTATTTAGTTATCTCATTTGACAAAAGATAAGCTTTACAACATTTATAAAAAATAAAACTCTATACAAATAGAGTAACCATGAAGTTAATCCTTGACGTTAAAAGGTATCCCATAGTCTAATGGGAGGGGTTATATTTTAACATTAAATTCAAATACCCTCTTTCCCTCCCATATGAAATCACCTAACCCTAATTTTAAATTAGGGTTAGGGTCCAAAAGCGAAGAAGAAAAAAGAAAGCCTCTTCTTTCATTGTCTCCTCTTTCTCTTCCTAATTATTATTATTTTTTTTACCTCTAACCCTAACTGCCTATTCCTTTTTTTTTTTATTGTTGCCATGAAATGTGCAGGTCTGCAACATTCATGGAAGGATGCCACAGAGAATATGTATATATATATTAATATATATATACACTTACATTTTTGTAAGTATATATATATATATATATATATCTATATATATATATATCACAAAAAAAAAGAAATGTGTGAGCAAGTTTAATGGCAGCGTCTACATACAACACGACCACATTTTTAAATAGGTCATCGAAAGAAGAGTTCGCACAAGATTTTGGGGAGGAGGGATTAGTACGGGCCCCCCCCCGCCCCCGTGGTGGTGCTCTCCCCATGGCACCCACCATAGTTGGCGGCTGCTGCCGCTTCCTGTGGTGGCGGCCATGGTGGCTGCACCACCATGGG
>MU223593.1:1097846-1163495 GCA_018584345.1 Thuja plicata
ATAACATATTTCCAAATCAATTGTCTCAGAAATAAATGTCCATAATAGAAAACATAATATAGTCCATAAGGTGCATCATAAAGCATCATGTGTCCACACATCCGAAATGATCAAACCGTGGCATAAATCATAAAATCCATAATGTCCATAGTGCATCAAAAGTAAAGTATCATATGCTAAATCTACCATAAGAAGAAAAACTGGAAAACTACGATGGGGTTCGGGGTGAGGCCTCACAACTTTCATGGTTGTGGTATCATCTTTTGCTTCTTTAACTCCATGAAATCATTAGACTTAGTGAGTTAATGATCATGATACTCAATGATTACTTCTTCTATTTCTTCTATTTCTTCTCTTTCTTCTTTACTTCTTTACTTCTTTGTTCTTATCCTTTTTATTTTTACCTCTTTTCTTCTCTATAGGTTTTTTTCTCCCATGTCTTCTTTCTCTTTACCTCTCTCATAGGCATTTTTCTATTGGTTTCCTTTGTAGGTGGATATGGTTGAACTTATTATGGTGTAAAATCCCTTGTCTATCTTCTTGTGATAGGTGGGGGATTGGATCTAGTTCATGCAATCTCATCAGGCTTCTTTGTAGCACCTTGAAAAGTTCTAGCTTTATCTTCCTATAGTTTTTTGGGAGTGATACCCACATAATGAGCTATATATTCTACTACCTTTCTTACTGTCTTATCTAAAATTTTCCCTTGGAGCTTCATATGTAAATTGAGGCTCTCTTCCTTCTAGGTTCTAAATATCTCCGTAGTTGGATCTCTTGGTGTTTTAAAATGATCATAGACATATAAAATTAATATGTTTTCATACACCTTGTAGCTCATTGGCATTACCCATGAGGTCCTTGGCTCCATTACCTCCATCAAACAGTGATCATTATCCACCATAAAGTAGATGGTATCCTCATACCTGTCCACAAGTGAATTAGGGATTCTATCTCTAGACCACATCATCCTGTAAAAATATTTGAAATAGCCCCAAATTGTTGTTGTTATCATATTTTCATCCCTTCTATACATAAGTTCCCTGACTTGGACTACAAATGGCTTATTAGTTGCCCAATTAACCAGATCTACACCTAGAAATTATTCCATAAATTAAAAGAAGAGACAAATGATAAGGGTGCCCAACTTGAATATGTTTTTCTTGACCTTTTTTATCCTCTCCAAGTTGTCTAGCAGTTGAATTCTCATGGTTTCACACAAGTCATACTCAATATTCTCCTTCAACATCTCATGTGCAATATAGCTTGTTGTTGCGGATACTAAATTGTCCCTATTGGAGTGATATACTTTGTATCAAACAACCAAAGAGGTAAATTTCACATCATATTCAATAATATCACTAATATTCATTCCTCTATTATTAGTTTTGGTTCATGTGGTATTATGTACTATGTCTCTCTTGATAGATTTGAGCATGGGTATTTTATCGGATGCCCATAGACCTGTAACTGCATGGATAGATTCCTTTATGATCTTTAATGGGTGAGAATGAGTTATCCACATTAATTCCCCATGAATTTATCTCAGAACATATCTTATCCATTCCACATCATCTATCAATGGAAACATTGTGAATTGATTAAATTTATTCTTTGCTAGGGTTTTGAACTTGAGTTTTAGTCGATAGTTTGAATAAATAAGATAATCATTGATCAAATCCTTCATCTGATCTATTCCTAGATCTTCTATTTATGAGTGAATATATGCCCTAGTATCTTCACAATGAAAAACCCCATATGGTACATTTAAGAATGCCCCCTTTGGATCTACTTCTATGATCTTGCAAGAATGTTTCTTAAACTTTGGTGAGGCATCTCCTTAACATCCATAATGTTAGGAGCATTAATATTTAAAATATTTAAAATTACTGAGTTACATGTAGAGAAATACCTTTTATGCGGCTAGGGTTTGTAAATTGATCTCTTTGTTGCTTTTGTGTTAATGGAATTCATCTTTAAAGTTATTCTTCTTCATTCATTTGAGCGTAGTGATGAATTCAACTGATAATTTTCATTTTGTATAACCCTTTACCTACTTTTTAGTTTTCATTAATGTTTAATGTACTAATTACTTTTCAAACACTTTGTTCATTGTTTGGCTCTTAGAAATTGATTTTGGACCTTCAAAACTTGTTAAAACCTCATGGTTGGAATTCCAAAACCTTTGTATTGATTTACTATAGCTTCTCCATGAGGAAAGAGTTTAGGCATCAAAATATTCATGGAGGTTCATTGGATTTAGCTTATAAGCTCCCCCTAGGGCGCCAAAGGCTTAAATTCAATTCCTTAAGGAGTTTCCAGCACTAGAATGTGGATCCATAAAATGTGTTCTCAACACTCTTATTCACCCATGTCTACTTCATTTTCTTCCTGATCTCTTCAAATTTTTCTTTTTCCTTCCCTTTATCCTTTCCTAGCTTATTTCTGCTTCTATCAACCAGACCCCTCTAATTCACATTTTTAGTCCTCCAATCTCTTATAATATATCTAGATTTGTTTCATTTATAACATATAACATTCCTTTGTCCATTTCTTTTTCTTGCCTAATTTCTCTTTGATGCGCAGTACTTTTCCACATGACCAAATCCACTGCATGCATAACACTTAATGTTCCTTTTGTTGGAAGAGTTCTTCTCAACAATTTCTCTATGACCATGTTTATTTCACTTATAACATAGAACACAAAAAGATGCATTAATCTATTTCATCTAATTCCTAAAATGAATGAATTTATGTCCAAATTTATTGCAAATAAAGCAATTACCATTATTCCTTTATGCATTATGTTGTCTTTTAGGTGCTTTCTTGTTCTTCTTCTTTTCAGATCTATGGTTTCTTTGAGCATATATAAGACTTTCTCCTTGTTAATATCCAAGACCACGCTTGTCATATGGGTTCCTTTGGATTTCAAGTAGAAAATAAAGATTGGCTAAACTGGTCTATAATTTCTCCTTATAGTCATTTGCAATCACAAGTTCATCTCTAAGTTCTTCTTCAAGATCCTTGGTTCCCTACAGACTAACAAAAAGTCTATTGCATTCCTCAGATCTCTCCTTTAGACACCAGTTTAGTTTCTCTTCATTCTTCTTCTTGTAATCAATATCCTTGGTCATTCTCATGAATATAGATTCCATACCAATCTTCATGATTGCATTCTCTTTCTTATTCTTTTCACATTTTGTAGTCTTTTCCTTTAGATCTCGACTCAATTGTTCATCATTCAAGATCTCACTATCCATTTATTGTAGCTAATAATAGAGTTCTATTGTTTTTTCCTTGGCTTTCTTCAATTTCTATTTCAATGTATTGATGAAAATTTTATCTTCTCTTAGGTTCCTCTACAACCCTTGAATTTCAGCTCTAGATTGGGCAAGGTCATCCAATATAATAATAAGTTGTTCATGCAATCCTAAATCCATTCCTCCTTCTTGGATCACGCTCAATATTTTAGGCTTTCTCAAAGGGACCAATCTATGATACTAATTTTTAAAAGGCGAGGACATTGAGAGGGGGGGGGGGGGGGAATTNGGGGGGGTGAATTAGTGTTCTACAAATTTTATCTTTAATAATCGAATTCAAAAAGCACTTAATGCAAAAATTGAAAAGTAAAGTGCAAAAACATAAAGAAAATAAGAAAAATACCATAACACATGGATTTTTATCATGGAATCCTTTTTAAGAGAAAATACATGGTGATGATGACACCCACAAGCCAATACTCTATGGAAAATATTGTTTTACAATATGTTGAGAATGCACTTGCATTCAGGCTCACTTCCTAGAGCTCACTACTCAATACAAAAAGGAATACAACCCAAAAAAAAAGTCTTACAACCTTCAAAGATCAAAACAATGATCAATAGGTAATAAAATTCCAGAAATAACATCTACTGATGGCTAATTACAATTTCATGTAAGTACAAAAATCAGATCTAAAACATATTATCTCTCACTACCTTGTAAACCTACTCTTTACAAATCAGAATATTAGATTTGCAAATCCCATACAAAAAATTTTACAATAAAATATTTTGCGCCACTAGCAAAAATACACAACAAATTTCAACCTCTTCAAAACCTAATTCATAAATTTTATACTTACACATCCAAAAGTTTGATCTCACAATGTCGACATAAAAGCATTCTAGGGATATGTAAATCATTTTGACCCTTTACCGCCAAAAAAGATTGAATTGCCAATTTAAATCAATATAATAATTTATACACCTTTATACATGTTGGCTCAATTGATTTGAATATGCTTTGACCTTTAAAAATAATTTACTAATGTGCGCTATAAATTTTTTCATCCCTGTCAGTTGTTTTGACTATCAACCTCAAAAACTATCACTCATATACATGTAAATTTTACGTTCCATAAGATATCACTAACAAAATTTTGAATTAATAAGATCATACCTCAAATATGCTCCCCTAGGTTCTCACCCAAAAATATTAACCTAGGAGTGTTCATCGATCCACAAACTAATTACACATGTAGAATACTTTGTTCTTCACTGTGTACTTAACCTAAATCCCTTCTAACTTTTGATCCAATCTCCTAGTGAATTGTGCACATGAAATTATGGTCTAAACATCATCTTATTATCATCAATTAAAGTAATCATGAATATCTACAGTGCCTCTTTCCATTTTTCCAACATCAATGAAGCATAATCAAATCTTTGTTCAAATACTCTTTGACTCTTTCAGATGAACTATTCAACCCTCAAAATATCTGCACCCTTTCTTTGCAAGAAATCACATGCATCCTCACACATTTTTTTTTCCCTAAAATCATATATAAATCATCAACCTTGAAAGATAAACAAAGTTGACAAAACCCCAAATTCAAATAAAAAAACCATACACCAAAAACTACATATCAAATATGTTTAACTGCCAAAACATAGGCATGATCCTTATCCTCAAGCTCAAATTTTGTCAGTAAATCAGTCCTCGATATTAGAAAAATATTTTACTAATCAAATTGGCT
Source organism: Thuja plicata (assembly GCA_018584345.1). Taxonomy (NCBI): domain Eukaryota; kingdom Viridiplantae; phylum Streptophyta; class Pinopsida; order Cupressales; family Cupressaceae; genus Thuja; species Thuja plicata. The sequence goes on from MU223593.1 coordinate 1,102,861, forward strand.
AAGAACAAGACTAAAATACCACTAACTAAGAAATATTCCAAACTTGATCACCAAAAATAATCAAAACCACCAACTTAGTAGGAACAAAACCCAAGAACATCCATAGGCATCATGAAGAACACACAAACATTTGAAGCCACCCAAACCTTTGAATTCATCAACATCTGTCATACCAAACCCCAAGAACACTATCACCTTCAACCGTAACACCTAAAAAATACCATGTAGATCTCTGGACCACAAATTGTCTGAACTAAGGACACACCAAAATATCCCAAACCTCCACCCAGGTATGAAAATAATAATATCAATCTCAAAGTATACACTAAACCGATATCTGCCACCCTGTCAAAACTGGCAAATAATGTAAGAGCCAGTCACAAAACCTGTCCTCATAACTCATCCAAAAAATCATGCAAACCTCTATAACTTGACATAGATTAAGTATAGACTATCTTTCACATCTCCTGATGTGCACAATCATTTATCTTCAATAATTGATCCTCACCGATCTTTTGAGAATACTGCACCGTTGGAAAACATATATGTTGACATCAATGACAACACATCCAAATTTCCAACAATCTCCCCATTTGGCATTGATGGAACATATGATGTGAAAAGAAATCAATGCAAAAATAAACTGATAATATCCTCCTAAGATTAACAATCAATATTACTACCAACAATATCCATAATATTCATCATTATCTTTTAGAGTCTCTCTAACAATGCTTCTCCCCCTTAGTTGAATCTCTTCTTAGTATTTCTCATGACTTGTTTTTCACATGAAATATTATGCCCCTTTGACATTAATGGAAAAGGCACATATATTATTTGAACCGTAGAAGTCAAAACATCTAACTCCTCTACTCAGAACCAATGTCTTACCAAGTTTACTACTCCCCCTGAGTAGTAGCCTCAACACATAAACCCAGTTAAAATATATCTTCTTAAAGCACACTGGGATGATGTTATCCTCTACATCTTAGTTTTAATTAGGAGGGGCAATCACCCCCAACTTTCCTCTGAGATACATAAATTTATGCTTAGGCAATGGATTTGTGAATATATCAACTATCTATTCCTTGGTAGGAACATACTCTAATCTCACCTCTTTCTCATTCACCTTCTCTCTCAGGAAGTTGTACATGATTGATATGTGCTTGGTCCTTGAGTACTGCACAGTATTCTTAAAGATATTTATGGCACTCAAATTATCAAGATATATAACAATAGGCTCATCAAATAAAACCTCTATATTTTATAACATCTTCTTTATCTAGGCTATTTGTGCATACTTTCCAACAATAATAATTTACTCTACCTCTACAGTAGATAAGGATATTGAGTTCTACTTCTTTCTCATCCAAGAGACCAACCTGCTTCCCAAAAAAAAGCACCACCACTTTTGATTTTCTTGTCATTAACATCACCTACCTAATGTGCATATATTGATACACATAAGGTGAATTCATTACCTTTAGGATACCACATCCCAAAGTCCATTGTACCTTTTAGATATTTAATATCCTCTTCACAACTACCTCATGACTTTATCTTGGATCTTCTTGAAATCTTTCCATTAGATATACTGCGTTCATGATATATGGTCTTGTATGAGTCAAATAAAGTAGGCCACCAACCATTGAGCTATACTTGGATTAATTGAGTTTAGAAGACTCATCATCTCTTGATAACTTACATCCTATCACCATAGGAGTAACCACTTGCTTTGATTCATCCATTTTGAAGTTCTTCTGTAGTTCCTTCACATACTTAACTTGAGATATGAAAATTACATCCTATGATTGAGTAATTTTCAGTCCCAAAAAGAATTTCATTTCACCTATCATGGAAATCTCAAACATATTTTGCATTTCCATTGCAAATCCTTTGCTCAACTTATCATGACCACTGAAGATAATATTATCAAAAAACACTTCTACAATCAGAATTTCCTCTTTATATAACTTAAAATACAAATTCCTAGCTGCAGAACCTTTATTGAAACCAATCTTCTATAGATATTTTTCCAACCTAGAATACTAAGCTCTAGGAGCTTGCTTCAACTCGTATAGTGCTTTCTTCAACTTGCACACCAAGTTTGGTTTATTAGTCAGTTGAAAACCATTAGGTTTCTCTATGTATACCTCTTCTTCTAGCTCATATTTAGAAATTAAAATTTGACATATAATTGGTAGCCTTTGAAGTTATTATGAGCAAAGTAGGTTAGGAATAATCTCACTTCTTCCAATCTTATCAATGAAGAAAAATTTTCATCATAGTTAATCCCTTCCTACTGAGGATATTCTTTGCACACTATTCTTGCTTTGTTTCTCAAAAATTATCCTTCTACATTCAACTTGTTTACGAATACCCACTTGGTACAAATAACATTCTTGTCCTTAGGCTTGGGAACAAGAATCCATGTGTTGTTGTTCTCAATTTGTGATAATTCTGTTAAAATGAATTCAGAATAACTTAGAGGGGGGGTGAATCAGTTATCCTCAGGTCTAGATGTGCCCATTTAAGTTTTATACCAATTTGAACAACTCAGATCTGCTCGGCAACAATAACATAAAATAACAACATACATATGTAGTTTAGTGTTCAGATGCAATCGTCTTGTAGAAACTTAACAGTAAAACACAATATACATAATCACACAAGTTGACACCAGTATTTAACATGGAAACCCAATATGGGAAAAACCACCAATAACATGCTATCAACTTTTCACTCTTCTGAAGTGAGCTCTGTTAGGAGCCAACCCTATTAAAGGTTACAAAACACATTGCTAAATGTGACCTGGTTAAAGTAATTAATCACCATGTCAGGAGTGGCCTTGTTAGAGGACTTAGAACATTCCACCTAAATTTCACCTTGCTAAAAGGATTTATACAATGATTGTTAGGTCAACCAGGTTAAAGGATTTTGACTAATACAATGGTTAGAAAGTAATCAGTAGGTGTGATATGATACATACAACTTACTTTGCAAATCCAGATCCAATTCAGCTCTAATGATAATTCACTAAGTGGCCTCCATCTTCATTTAAATCTTTAGATCTACTTGGAAATCCATCAAGAAATCACTTATGAAACTCTCTGCTTCTCTACTCAGCCTTCTTTGCTTAGATTAAGCCAATTAGTCAATTAACTATGCAATCCTCTTGCATGCATATTCTCTCTTTTTGAATAACCCCTTGAGGTTATCATATACCTCTTCATCTAGGTCATAAAAATATTTTTCCGCTTAATCAAGATCGGAGATCTTAGATTAGGTTAGATATAGTGGATCTTTCCATCATTACATTTAATTTATTTCTCCAAATCAATTACTAATTTAAATATTTGATCCATGCATTGATTACAGTTACCTGTGCATTTACATAGTGTGGATCAATCATGCTTATCCTTAACTAACTTTACATATCCCAATAAAATTGACTAAGTTGGCCAGAGATCTCAAATCTCAACAATTACCAAACTACTATCACTCAGCCAACACTCTGTTCTTCCATAATTTACTGGCGCTCAGTCATCTCTATTTTCCTCAGCAATTTACTGGCGTTGGGTCATCACTGACTTCGTTCGGCATACACTGTTTAGAGTAAACTATCATCAAAAGATAAACAACACATTACTTTTCGAATGTGCCAACTGATCAAGTACCCTTTTGATTTCCCATAACTCAACTATTCCACTTGGTCTTCTTGTTAAATCTCCTTCATCAATCAATATATATGGTACTCAAACAGATAGCAATAGTCTCACCAATTAAGGTTTGACATCAATGACAAAACAACAATTGTTTCCATTATAGCTTTCTAACAATCTCCCTCTTTGGCATTGATGGCAACACTAAACAATAAAACAATAATTTTCAACCATACAATCCAAAAAGTCTTCCTGTGTTCCTTGATATGAACAAATCTTCATTAATGTCTTTAGCTTCATTCTGATTCTCATCTTGTAAAATTTTTTTCCCTCTGTGTCTGTGATCACACTGAAATCTTTCTGTATCTGTTCATCTGTAGACTCCCTCTTTCATTAATCTTTCCCTCTTTGACAAAATTTTTTTTTTTTTTTTTCAGTAATCTCTTCCTTTTTCATTAAACTTCTCCCTCTATCTTTAAGTATAGTAAACTCTTCATTTTTCAGTAAACTTCTCCCTCTTTGACAACAATGCCAAATACATTGACATCTTCATCATGCAGATTCTTCTATTCTAAACTTTGTATCATGATGTTCCTGTTATCTTGCTTATGACTGATCCTCTTTTCTATCTTTGTTTGTCTTTCACAGCTTTAGGCAGCATCCTAAAGTGTGGCTGCCTGTGCATCAATGTGAAAAATATTCTGAATATAACATTTGATGCAACAATACCATTCTGAACTAATTAGTCTCAGTTAGGGGAATCACCCCTAATTTACCTCGCAGATAATCATGAGCATCCTTGGGTAGTGCCTTTGTAAATATGTCTTCTAATTGTTCCTTAGTATTCACATACTCCATTCCCACTTCCTTTTTCTGAACTAGCTCCCTCAAGTAATGATAATTGATAGCTATATGATTTGTCTTAGAGTGCATCACAGGGTTCTTAGAAATATTAATGGCACTCATGTTATCACAATATATGACAACTGGTTCAGTGATCTCTTCTTTCATATCTTTTAGTAGTATCTTCAACCACACAATATTAGAACAATTGACTACTGGTGCCACATACTAGGCTTCAGTTGTAGATTGTAAGGTGCAATTCCATTTCTTGCTTTTCCATGAAACTAATCTTTTTCCTAGAAGAAATGCTCCTCCCATGGTGCTTTTCCTATCATCTACATTTCTAGCCCAATCAAAATCAGTATAGACTCTGAGTTCAAACTTATCATTCCTTTTTTAGTACAGACCATATTCATCTTTTCCTTTCAAATATCTTAGAATTCTTTTTACCGCCATCATATGAGTTTCCTTGGGATTGGCAAAAAATCTCACAACAATACCAACATCCAGTGCAATATCAGGTCTACTATGTACAACATATTGTATCTTTCCAATCAATGATCTGTAAAGGGTTTGATTCACTTCTTTTGTATCATCATTCTTTGTTAACTTCTGTCCAATAGCCATGGGCGTACTCACTAGTTTTGAATCTTCCATTCCAAAAGTTTTTAGTATCTCCTTGACATATTTTGATTGAGTAATATAGATACCATTCTTCATCTGATATATTTGTAAGCCAACAAATTTTTTTATCTCGCCAAACATAGACATTTCAAATTCAGTTTGCATCTCTTTTGCAAATGCTTGGCATAACACATCTTTTCCACTAAATATAATGTCATCAAAAAAAATTTCAACCAATAAAGTACCTTTACATTGCTCTGTCTTCAAATACAGATTACTATTGTCATTGGTTCTTGCAAATCAAATCTTTACCAAATAATTGTGCAATCTCTCATACCATGCTCTTGGTGCTTGCTTCAATCCATATAGTGCTTTGTGTAATCTGTAAACCATATTTCTCTTATTTGGGTCTACAAATCCATCAATTTGTTCAATGTAAACTTCTTCTTCTAATATCCCATTTAGGAATGCTGACTTCACATCCATTTGATAAAATTTAAAACCTCTATAGACTACATATGCAAGTAATGTTCTTACTCTTTCTAATCTTGCAATTAGAGTGAATGTTTCTCCATAATCAATTCCTTCCTCTTGTGCATAACCTTTGCATACCAGTCTAGCTTTGTTTCTTGTTACCTCTCAATGTTCATTCAGCTTATTTCTGAATACCCACTTAGTACCAATTACATTTTTGTCATTCGACCTAGGCACAAGTGTCCAAGTCTTATTCTTCTCAATTTGTTCAATTTCTTCATTCATGGCTTGTATCCAGTCTTCATTATCTAAGGCATCTTTCACTATTTTAGGCTCAAAATCACATAACAAGCATGTATCCTCTCTCAACTTACTTCTTGTCATGACTGTAGAATCCTTTGATCCTATGATTTGATCAAGTTTGTGGTGCCTCCTCACATAATTTGCTAGAGTAGGTTCTCTTTCTGATTCAGGTTGATCATTCACGTTCAATTTAGGTTGATTTTGTGACTCAACATCTCCATCAGATAGCTCAACAATTAACTCCTGTTGCCCAACATCCTCATTCCGTGACTCGGCAAGTGCTAGCTGTTGCTTAGAAATCTCATTCTCAGGTTCAGGTAATGTATTAGAATCTTCCTCATCCATATAGATGAAAGATTTGTAACTCTCAAGTTCCTGTGTGCTTTCAGATTCATTTCTTTCTGCATACTCATCAATTCTAACATTTGCACTTTCCACAATTTTGTTAGTATTAGAATTCAAACACTTATAAGCTTTACTCTTAGCTGAATAACCAGGAAATATGCCTTCCTCACCTTTAGCATCAAGTTTTCCATTTATGTTATCCTTCAGTATGAAACATTTTCTTCCAAAAACTTTGAAATATTTTACATTAGGTGCATATCCATACCAAAGCTCATAAGGTGTAGCAGTAGTACCTTTCTGGACTTGTACTCTATTCAGGGTATAGACTGCTGTACTTATAGCTTCTCTCTAATATTTATGTGCAACATTTTTCTCCATCATTAATGTTCTGGCATAGTCCATAATAGATTTGTTTCTTCTCTCAGCAATACCATTCTGTGGTGGTGTTCTAGGTGCGGATATCTGTCTTTTTATTCCTCGGTCATTGCAAAACCTGTTAAACTCATTAGAAATAAACTCACCTCCTCTGTCAGATCTCAAATATTTTAGAATTTTACCTGTCTCTTTTTCAACTTTTTCCAAGTACCATTTAAATAATTGGAATGCATCAGATTTTTCTTTAAGAAACATAACCATCATCATTCTTGAGTAATCATCAAAAAATAGCATGAAATATTTGTCTCCACAGTAACTTTTCTCACCAATGGGACCACAAAGGTTAGTATGAACTAATTCCAGTAATTTCTTAGAAGTATGAGTCTTTCTCTTAAAACTAGATTTAGTCATCTTTCCCAATTGACATTGCTTAAACATTGCATTAGGTTTCTTTAACTTAGGCATCCCTCTAACCTTTTTCAATTTTCTTATACTTACCAAGTTATCAAATTTTACATGACACAACCTATTATTCCATAACCAAACATCATTATATTGTGCAAACAAGCATGTCTCATCAGCTAAATCTAGATAAAACAAGTTACCTTTTGTTTGCTCACCACTTCAAACTAGTTCTCCAGTAGCATCGTAGATGTTTGCCTTCTTGTGATGGAATTCAACTCTATAACCAGAAGTATTTAGCTGTGCAAAACTCAATAAGTTATAATTAAGATCATCAACCCAATATACATTGTCACATCTTATCTTTTCAATCAAGTTAATTGATCCTTTCCCTTTAACAATACATGGTGCATCATTACCAAATTTAACATAACCATCGTTACACTGATCTAGGGTCTCAAATTTATGTTTATTACTAGTCATGTGATGTGAACAACCACTGTCAATAATACAACAGTCACCTTTACTCGTATAATAAATTAATGTATTTTTCTCGTCATCATCAGAATCATCTTTCATAGCAACATACACAACTTCTATATCATTTCAATCAGATTTTTCAGAATCATTGTCAGAGGCTTCTTCAGCTATATAGCAAGATTTCTTACCTTTGTCTTTGTAATCTTTATACTTTTTGAAGTCTCGATCATCCTTTCTATCTTTTTACTTGCTGTCTCTTCTTTCATCTTTGTCATTCTTATCAGGACATCTAGCAGCAATATGACCAACTTTGCTACATGAAAAACAAATGGTAAGAAGTTTACCTTTGAATTTTCCTTTTCCTCTAGATAGTCTTCTTTCCATAAGTGCTTCAAGTTCCTCAAGATCATCATCAGTAGTGTCACTATCACTGTTCACACATTTCTTTCCTTTCTTTGATTTTTTAAGGACCAACTGGGATCTGAATGCAGATTCAATAACTTGTGGAGTGTAGTTGTCAAAATTTGACATTTCAAATGTAGTAAGTCTACCTACAAGACCTTCCAAAGTCAGATTATTATTAGGAGTACATCTTAACTCTTGAATTGCAGAGACTCTAATAGAATACATAGGGAGAAGTGTTCTCAGTACCTTTCTCATGATGGTGTTATCATCAATGGCTCCCTTAGCTCCTCTAATAGCATTTACAACTTCCTTTATCCTACCATAATATTGAACTATATTTTCTCCTTCTTGCATTTTCAATTCATCAAACTTACCTCTTAAACTTTCAGATTTGGCTCTCAGTACATTTGTATCACCTCCATAGATGGTTGCAAGGACATCCCACATTTTCTTTGTAGTTGTAAAATTATTTATGTCTTCAAACTCATGATAGTTCAGAGATGATGCAATCTCCAGCATTTCTTGATTGTGCTCCTACTTTTCTCTTAACTGTGTAGCTATGTCAAATGCAGTGGGGGATACATAATCATGTTCAACATAGTGCTTAGCAGCATCACCAATACCAACCAGATGCAATTTCATCAAACTCTGCCATGTAGGGAAATTTTTGTTCAACTTCGGTACCTCCTTTTTATACATCTTGATATTTTTCTCCAAGTACCTTCAAACTATTTTCAAGAGACCAAAGCTTTGATACCAATTGTTAGAATGAATTCAAAATAACTAAGAGGGGGGGTGAATTAGTTATCCTCAGGTCTAGATGTGCCCATTTAAAATTTATACCAATTTGAACAACTCAAATCTGCTCGACAACAATAACATAAAATAACAACATACATATGCAGTTTACTGTTAAGATGTAATCAACTTGTAGAAACTTAACAGTAAAACACAACATAGATAATCATACAAGTTGACACCAGTATTTAACATGGAAACCCAATATGGGAAAAACCACCAACAATATGCTATCAAATTTTCACTCTTCTAAAGTGAGCTCTGTTAGGAGCCAACCCTGTTAAAGGTTACAAAACACATTGCTAAATGTGACCTGGTTAAGGGATTTAATCACCCTATCAGGAGTGGCCTTTTTAGATGACTTAGAACATTCCACCTGAATGTCACCTTGCTAAAAGGATTTATACAATGACTATTAGGTCAACCTGGTTAAAGGATTTTGACTGATACAATGGTTAGAAAGTAATCAGCAGGTGTGATCTGATACATACAACTTACTTTGAAAATCTAGATCCAATTCAGCTCTAATGCTAATTCATTGAGTGGCCTCCATCTTCATTTCAATCTTTATATCTACTTAGAAATCCATCAAGCAATCACTTATGCAACTCTCTACTTCTCTGCTCAGCCTTCTCTACTTAGATTAAGCCAATCAATCAATTAACTATACAATCCTCTTGCATGCATATTCTCTCTTTTTGAATAACCCCTTGAGGTTATTGTTATGCCCTGCATCCCCATCCCTACATTTTGTGTGCAAAATGTTGGGTCCCCCATTTTTGTTTTTGCTTGCGGCCTTGCCTTGTCTTTCTTCCCCTTTTTGCTTTCTTTCTCTGGGGTTTCCTTCCCCGGCATGGTGTTTTGTTTGCTTGTTTTTTGTCTCTGGGACCCTGGTCCCAGAGGTTGTCCTCTGTTGGGAACCGTATTTCAGACTCCAGGATTCCTTGCCATGATGTTCTTAAGGACATCATCGCAAGAAATCCCTGGGCCCGGGGTCTGGAGGGTTTTTCTTGTCCGGAGGTCGCCAGAAGGAGGAGGGTTACCTTTTTATAGTGGGTATAAATAGAAATTCTCTGTCACTTTCACACTTACCACGATTAAAACCTCCAAGCATTTAGAGAGAATTAAAGAGCGATTTTAAAATGATTAACAGAGCATTTGCAGAGAGTTTGTGGTAATCAACGCTTACCATTTCCAGTCATTCTCAAGCAATTGCAAGTGCTTCATGGTGGTGATTCTGACTGTTTGATGAGTCGAGCTATTGTAGAACTCCCACGGTAACCATTCTCTTTCCTCCGCCTTCTGCGTTCTCAGGTTGGTGTTTCCATTTTTATTTCCCGCTCTGGTTTTCTTCCTTTTTTGTTTGGTTTTTGCTTTGTCTTGTTCGTGTTGTCATTTCTTTGTTTGGTTTGTTGTTTTCTGGTTTTTCCGCCTGTTGGTGGGTCGGCTCTCTGCCAAAAGGTTGTCCGCCCTCTACGCAGAGGTGCTCCATTTGTAAAATAGTGTAAATAATTGTATGTATGTGTTTTTGCCTTGTCTGGTTTTCTTGCGGGCGTCACCCTATGTTGTATATCTTGTGTATATATGTGTATAGTTGTATATAGTCTCTGTATATATCCCTTGGCTCCATGTATATCCTTCCAGGTGGCTCAACAAGCTGGTCAAGTCGCCTGTGTTTCTGGTTTTCCGCCTTCAAACTTGTTTTGAGGCAGAAAACCACCTGTTTGGAACTTGACTCTCAGCCGGCTTCAAACAGACAATTTTCTCTCTCCTCCATCAAGTCTTTCAGAACCTTATTTATGTCCCATGCGTATAATCAATTTCGGCCAAGTGGCTTTCACTTTTCACGCGTTTGGACAGTTGGCTCCGCCATCATCGCCATAACTTCCATTTAATACCTACGCACGTGGTGCCCACGTGGGATGATTGACTTGCATTTTACATGTCCCCACTAATGGTCATTTCTCTGGGTTTCGGGTCTCCTACCACCATCCATCCTGTGTCTCCACCAAGTGTGATGAAAATATCTGGACCCAGATGTTTAACAAAAAATGAGTTGATGTGTTTTGCTTTTCGGTTATCTTTGCATGAAACTAACTTTTTAGGAAAGAAAACATCATGGTGGTAAGATCTCCAGACCCTGGAATAACTATTTTGATAAGTGTGTTCTAATGGTCACTTTGCCTTGCAGGTTCCCAGAGTTCATATTCCAAACATGTCTGAGGCATCTGCATCATCTCCACCCGGAAGTCCAGCGCTGCCTTCCGCAATAGAGACCAGGGCAGCCGTAAAATCTAAGATGGAGAAAGCCTTGGAAAAGCTTCCCCTGACCATGAAATTTGTACAGGATAATGTCATCATGGGCTCAAAGATTGAGTCCAAGGTCAAGCTGATAACCGACACCAATGTCGGAACATGGTCGAAAATGTAGGCCTTGGTGAAAATAATGCACATCCAGCGACAGGCTGGAGATCCACTAGCAACCAACGTCGGGAACTCCGGAATCCTCCGGGAAGCTTTTTTCCCATGCTCCATGCAATCTCTAAAGCTTATCCTAACACTGGCTGCCAACTACAACTCCTCCATCTGGGCCGTTATGCTCGCGGCCGTGGAACCTACAGGGTATCCCACTTGACTGGTGTACCTCGACCTAGTCACATTCCAGGCGAGCCTGGGAATCCCACAGTTTGAGAAGGCCTCAGTGGTTACAAGGACTGATGCCTTGACCCAGTTCACGCAACTGGAGGATGCTTTCCCAAGTATACATGAATACCCATTGGCTTAAGGCCCCAAAGAGGGACCCAAAGAGAATGAAGATAGAGATTCCCTGCTCTGAATTCAAAGAGAGCATCCGAATGGGGATAATAGCATTAGCCCAGACCTTTGGGAAGCCCTCCGCCCAGGAGTTTTCAAAATGGATGTACTATTTCCTCCTCGGCATGTCCACCAAGGGAGGATACTTCGACTGGGTGACGATAATCTCCAACCACATCGACTCCCAGTTCCAGCAGTTGAACAAGAAGAAGAAGTTTTACATGTCTTCTTATGTTTTCTGGGCCCTAGTGCAGTAGAGGCCCCACTCCAATGGCCTACTTATAGATGACATACTCAGGATTGGCCTAGGCCAAAAGGCACCGTGGGACCATTTCCCACAGATTCAATGGGAGGCCAGCTTCCCCAGCTTCTGCCGAGTAAATGACGCGTTCATCTACTACCATCTGCTCACGCCCACCCGGGATGCCGGATACCGCCTATCTACTAAGGTGATTAATTTAGTTAGTAGTTATGGACACTACTAAATTCAATTCCAATAGCACATGTACATTAGGGTCACCGACTTCTCTAGGAAACCCTACTTGTTGCCCAAACACTGTGGGGACAAGATTGTGCTGTTGGAGTACTACAGGAAAATGACGGAGGTGCATGCCTTCTTTGCCCTCAAGAAAATACCCAACATCCCATTCCCGTTCACATGCGGGGATTATACCTGCTGTCTAGCCACCGTGAAGGAGGCAGACAATGAGCTAAAAAGTTACAATCTGCAGGAATTTTATCTGGCGCAGAAAAACTTTGATCTGCATGGCAGGATTGCAACGGCACTGCCCCGGGCCTCAGAGCCCCATCGTATACACATGGAGGACTTCTAGGCAGATTTCCAAGATGATGTGGATGTGCGGAGTAGACACTATGTTAGAATGACAGCCAGAATGATGCAGAAACTGAAGCTCAAAAAATTCCTAGCGAACTTCTCAGACGCCGCCCCCATTGAAGATCCCTAGTACAAAGAAAAGGGGATAAAAAAAAGGCCCTTCCACCAATAAACTGGGCCGCCCAAGAGGAGCCCACAATTGAAGACTAAGATTGAGAAGTGGTCGAGAGAAGCCACGCCTATTTCAAGAAGGTGTGCCCCGGGAGTACCCGCCGAGCAGGCCAGCCGGTGCCAAAGTTAACTCCTCTGCGGGTACCAAAGATGACCCCGGGGACTGGGACTTCTTTGCAGGGCACAGATAAGGGAAAAAAATAGACACAACCCCTTCCACGCAAGAAGTCCCCATCATGGAACAAATAAAATAGTCGGTGGCAGCCTCCCAATAGATGAGAGAGAAATTAATAACGAGGCTGGCCACCCCACCACTCATGGCCGGACCGCTTCATCCTCCCTCCTCCCAATCATTGGCTGCCTTGATGGTAAAGGCAATAGGGGTAGATCCCCTGGAAGGGGCGGCAATAAGAGATGCAGGGCCACCTTTGGTTACCCAGAAAAAGAAGAGGCTCATCAAAATGACCAAGGCAGAGCCGAAGCCAGAGACATCTCTCCCCCAACAAGTGGAAATCTTTTTTTCCAGTTCTCCGGAACCGGAGAAAGAGACAGAACCTGCAGAGGTCCCAGCTAGTCCCCCTCTGGAAGAGGAGTTTGATGTATTTGCAACCGATGAGTCCATAAATTTGCAAGGAGATAATACACAAGCAGAGATAGAAGTCTTGGAGACAGAAAAAGAGGCCACAGATCAAGAAGACTTGGAACAGGAACCTGCATAGGGACAAGAGCAGCAGGTGGAAGAAAAAGAGCTAGAGCCAGAGATTATCTCGGGGGCTCAAGAGATGCAAGGTCCGGGAGTGGACCAACTAAAGCAAGGCAAACAAATGACACCTACTGGGGGAACTGGACCTTCAGGAATAACCGTAACCCCAGCCACCACATTCCAGGGGCCACTCTCGGGAGAAACCTTCAGGCAGGTTATCATAGCGGCCCAAACTCTGAATATCGGCCCGATACCTCCCCTACTGCCAACAAAGGAAGAAGCCCTAGCAGAAGAAGAAGAACAAGAAGAAGAGCAGCTTGAAGAAGAAATCCCCAAGGAAGCCTACCAAGGTCCAGATCCAATGATAGACATACAGGACAAGGCCGAGGAGATGGTGATTGAAGAGAATGTCACTGCAGAAGAAGTTGAGGTAGAGAGAGATGGATGAGGTCCACGTTGTTAAGGAGTAACAGTCACAGGACACTGAGGAAGAATCAGGAGAACAAATTCTGGTGGGAAGGCCACCCCTACCACCTCAATGGCTGATAGAGAGAAGAAAAAGAAAGGCTCAGTCTGCTCCAGTGACTCCTCTCTCCCTGGCCAAAATGATGGCCCAAGTTCAGGCCCCGCCAAAGGAAAAAAAAGCCCAGACAATTCTCACCCTTCGAACTAGGCCAGGCGGAGAAACAGTTGCCGTTGTGGCAACACCTCCCCCAGACACCGATGAAGCAACCGCAGATCCCACAGACTACAATGTTGCAGAGGTATCCCTAGGCAAAAGGGGAAAGCAAGGTGATGTAGACTTTCTTAAGGAGGCAACAAGGGTAGTGGAGGCCCGATATAAAAAGGAAGCCCAGAGGCTCAAAGATGAAAAGGAAAAGAATACAAACCTTGTGGGGTTGCTTACCGAGTTGGCTCGACCCATCAATACCGCTCCTCCGGAGGCCTCCACCTCAGAAGATATACCGTAGAGTGACATAGATTCCCTATGAGTAATGAAAAAGAAAGCCCAGGCAGTGGACGAGTGGGTCGCCCTGCAGATAGGAAACACTCGGTGTTTCCTGGCGTCCACCCTCCCAGATCTATACACGGCTCGACAAGTCATTCATCAGGTGGAAATACTTATTGAGCAGTGGGAGGGTGACGCCAAGAATTATCAAGCATGGAAGGTAGAGTTCGAAGAGCTCCTTACCTTGGGAGAGGATATGGTTTCTAAATCTGGAATTCTGGGTGAAGAATCATTTGATTTTGTGAGAACCCAGCACTCCAGACTTGACCTCACATTAGAGGTAACCAAGCAACTGGTAGGGTCCTTACAAGATAAGGTAAGTGTAGTGAAGTATTCTTCCAATTTATACAAGTCTTTTGTAATAAAGAATTCTGGGGCTGATCCCCTTAGCACAGATACATGTACCCCCAAAGATTCAGTTTTAGGGAGTTTTGATGAAATAATGAGATCTCGGTATCAATCTCCGGAGAGGATAGACAGGGCCCTGATGGCAAGATTAACCCACATGATACTTAGTGGTCATAACGTGGTGAGAATGGCAGATGAATTTAAAGAAAATGTTCTGGACCTGGGGGAACAGGTTGAAGTGGCCAAGCACAGAAGGGCCAGCCTGAAGGATATTGATGAAGATGGAATTTCTCGCCTCCTCCAGGCCTTCAATGATAATAAGAAACCTTGAGCTTTCTCCGAGGGCCGGGGAGAACTCCAGCATTGGGCATTCTTTATTCTTTGAGGACGTAAGTTCCCAGATCCTAAAATTTTGTATTCTTTCAAGTGACCCGTGTCCCAGTCCCTGAGGCCGACCGGTCACTTTCAAAAGTAGTTAGTAAAGACTGTCAGAAGGTGGTTGGTGACATCAAGGGGACGTTGACTCAGTGGTTGGTTTTCTGACAGGGCAATCTTCTTGAGGCACTGCTAAAAGGTACACCTGGCGCATTGGAGATAGGGTGCCGCATTTCCCATTTATGAGGCATGTAGCCTCAGTCCCCGGGGGACCTACTTTCTTCTTTCTCCTTTCTGGCTCTCTTCTTGAGGCCAATTCTTTCGCTGAATATCCTTATCTTATTCTTCTGACATGGCAGACCTATTCTATCTCCAGGTTTTTTGTAGGGTGGCGCAGGTAGTACCGGCCCCCAGATATTGTATTTCATTGAAACATGATGTAAAATAGGGTAAGGGTTAGAAGAGTTGTATAAATAGCCAAACTGGCCCATTTCCAAGGGTCGACAAAATTGATGATTTTTTTGTCCATGATAATAGCAAAGGAATTTCTCATTTTAGTTACAGAGCTCAATGCTCCATTGTTCTGGTTTTATATAGTTAAATGCTCCCCTAGAGTCACCATTGTATCACGCACCAGTGCTTGCTGGAAGGACATTAATAAAGAAGGAAGAATTCTTGGCAATGATGTTGTTGGCATTCCTGCTTCTGAGTTAATGGTATTTCATGTTTTGATGTTCTTTATGTCTTCTACTCTGGTATGTTAAAATAGATTAGCGACCTCTTTACTTCTGCTACTGATTAATTGCTAGCCGATGGTTGTGTATTTCTTCAGTATTTAGTGTAGTCTATCAGAGTATTATTGATGTTCTGGACATTTAAGCATGATTATAGTTAGATGAAGTGTTTCTAACCCTGCAGGATCTTTTTCATTTTATTTTCTAAGTGTAGAATGCTAGGGGAAACCTTACTGTATTGAATCTCCAGAGGTAATGAGTTGAAGAAACCAGCTATCCCCCTCAAAAATAGTCACTTCTCCCAACCGAGCCCTGCACCATCGTGACCCGACACCCAGGTGCTTGAAGGCCCAGAGGATTTATTTCCCTCAGAAAACCTTTGCAGGCAGAGTTGGCCGGTTTCCCTGGAACCCAGTGACAACTTATGACTGTTGGCGGACCCGGTCAGCAAAACCCCATCAACAGAAACTGGTGCTAGAAGGAGGGCATGAACTCTTCCCCCTCCTAAGATTCTGATTTTACACCTCCTGAGGGTTCCCCGAGTCATAGTTTTAAGAGGCAAGCCTTCGGTGGGATTGGATCTTTCTCCCCAACAAAATTTCAAAGAGTCCTTAGGTCTGCCCTGAATCCTGGAAGGTTTGTCGAACTTGAGCCTCCTGCTCGAAAGAAACAAACTTTGAAAATCATACCAGCCACTATTGTTTGGGGATCTAGCATACGTCAGAATACCCAAACTTCTTAGGCAATCCTGGGAACCAGTGCCCATACTACCCAAATTATAGTTCCCCCAATGGCTATGTACTTTGGAAACACTGGGTCCCCAATGGGTACTTTTTTGGGCACAACTAATGATTTACCTTCTCACCCAGAGAAGATCTGCCCATGATATGAGCACTTAGGCTCACGGACCATGCAAGAACACTTATAAGCATACAAAGATGCCATGAATCGACACCAAATCCAACATGAAGATGTTGTGACTCAGATGTTTCCCTTGTCCTTAGGACAGGGCGAGTTGAAGTGGTACCTTAACCTGCCTGCCAACTCCATAAACACTTGGCAGGACATGGAGGATGCCTTCCTGGCTGCCTTTCGCATGCATGTGGACCCAGCCTGGTCCCACAACTAATTCATCTCCATCAAGAAGGAACCCAATGAACCTCTTGCAGCATTCAACCATAGGTTCCAGCGTGCCTTAAAGCGGTGCACGGGCCCCTTTGTTCCATCCCCAAAAGTAACCATACAAACCTATCTTAACGCGATGGACCCTTTTGTTGCCACTCTCCTTTGGAGAAAAACCACCGCGGGTGACCGAGACACCCTAGAAAAAGTCTACAACCTAGCACTAGAGCTGTCCCATGGTCTCAACAAATCCTCGGGTGGGATTGGACAGAGTACGCCCTTCAACATGATCCCCAGCGAAACTGCATATGCTGGGGGATACAACCCCAATCTGGCAATGGGTGCCCCATTGATGGCAATGAATCCTCCGCCACCCCTGATAGACCAGCAGGCACGGTATGTTTACCCAGCCTAGACCCAGATGACACCGGGTCTAGAAGTCTTCCCTTGGAATTAGCCGCAACAGGCACAACAATCTCAGACACAATCATTCGGAGTGCCCTTCTTCCAGTCATCCGCAACTGGAGGATTCCCACCCTCGACTCTGGCTAATACTGTTGCCTTCCCGAGAGGCCAACAACAACAACAGCCATCACATTGTGACACAAACACTCAGTTGACCACCGAGGTTGAATCCCTCCGGCGAATGTTGTCCACCTTAACTATGGACATGGGCCAATTGAAGGCAGGGTCCTACACACCACATAATTCAAATTCCCAGAGGGGAAATATTTTCTCCGGCCAATGAAACAACAATGCCAGAGGAAGAAACTTCAACAATGGGCCTAGGTCCAATCAACAATAGTGGAATAATAATGTGAACACTGGAGGCCCACCTCTGAACCAAAATGCCAACCAAAATGGTGCTAGACCATGATATTTTACACCAGTCGCAGACTTCCAGCCCATGACTAACTAGTGTAGATTGCACGATACAGGTTCACACAACAAGGTGAATTGTGCCACTTTGGAGAAGGTCATCATGATCTCCTAGATGGACAGGCAGCAGTCGCATGACACTACTCCCCCAGAGCCTCCTGTCCAAGAAACAACCCACAGTGCCTTCACCTATGATACCATCTTCTTCGGAACCTCCGGGGAGGATGAAGAAGAATCTGAGTTGCAGGGATTCTTTGATGAATCTATTCCACCCTTCGAGGCCAATGCCTTTACTAACCCATGGACTCCATATAATACTTGGAGTCAGGTTGGTAAAGGACAAGTTTACATGCCTGTACCCCCTATCAAAGATACTCCTCCTCCCCGGAAAAACACAACTGACCGACCCGCTCCTCCAAAAGGTCCTAGCTCTAACCAAGAGAAAGACCTTGTTGAGGGAGACCACAAGTTCCCAGGAGGAAGATTCAATATTACGAAGGCATTAGAATAGACCACTACCTCCATGAAATTGATGGAGGTTTTGCTAAACTTTCCCGAGAAGAAGAGGTCTCTTGTGAAGCTCTTGGGAAACCTGGAAGCTGTCAGCCGCCTGCCCAAGACTCTCTCATTCGAAGATGCCAATGCGGCTATCTTCTGGGGAAATAATGAGGACCCTCCCTTCTTACTAGGCCTAAATATCTATGGAAAAAATATACACAACTACTTAGTAGACTCCGGAGCTTTGGGTAACATCATGCCCTTGTCTATTTTTCAGAAGCTCGGATTCCACCCCACCCCATCTAATGGTGCAGTGATCCAACTGGATAAGACTACTGTAAAAATGGTGGGGGAATTGAAGAACATCCAGATACAGCTTATTTAGGACCCCAGGATAGCCAACATCATTGACATCCAAGTGGTGGACATCCCAGAGACTTACGGGATGTTACTAAGTCGAAATTGGTCTAAGTCCTTGAATGGATACCTTTCGACCGACTTCACCCATTTATGGCTTCCATGGGAGGGAGAATCAAATAAGATCTGGGTTGAAAGTGAACCACGGATGAAACAAGCCCTTACTGAGGTTGGGAGGGTCAATAAGGTCCTGTTCTCTGAGACTTCCCTGGGGGTGTACAAACCTTTTAAAATTTTAACATTTGATTTCATCCCCGGAGAGGATCCCACCATGCTGCAAAGGGCCCAAGACCTAGAACAAAAGATGAGAGTTGAAGTCAACTCTCAAGGTGCCACAACAACCCTTGCCACACTCTTGTCTAGCACTTGGTGCCGAGTACACTACCAGACACATTCATAACATGAGTGTGGACCGTGTCTTTCGATTGCTAACCGACACCTTGATACCTTCCAGAACAAATAACATGTAACTGATTCCCCAGGACCCAGTACTCCTATGGGATGCACGCTTTTGGTGCCATCTCCCCGGGAATCCCAAACCCAAACACCTCCGGGGGTAAAACCCACTTTCATGCCGGTAGTCTGGGAGATACCCCCTAAGTCTCCCAGCGATAATCCAAAGAAGGCTACTCTGCCCCAGCCCCAGATTACGAACAATGACTTATGGACCCTTAAGTTCGATGGGTCCCAATCCAAGCAAGGCTGCGGGGCTGGGGTAGAACTAATCAAACCATGAGGGAAGTCCTTCCTTGCATCCTACAGGCTGCAGTTTAACTGTACAAACAATGTTACAGAGTACGAGGCTTTGGTCCTTAGACTCTTATTTGCGTTAAGAAAAGGTATCACCCGCCTCCGGGCTCTGGCGATTCAGAGTTGATTATTAAACAAGTCCGGAGTCAATACACATGTCACAATAAAAGGTTGGCCGCATACCGCAACTGGGCTTGGAGCCTTATTGAAGATTTTGATGCCTTCGGCATTGACCTTATTCCTCGGTGATGGAACTATGTCTCGGATGCCCTTGCCATTTCTGCCAGCACACTTGAGCCAATGGCTGGCTCGCGACTCTAGAATTTTTTAGTTGAGATGGTCCCCACCCCGTCCATTCTAGATAATGTCACCCACTTTCAGGTTTTTGAGTACGATCAGCATATCCTGGCCTTCATGGTGAATGTTGGTGTCTTTGAAGATCAGATAGTGGAGGAGCGAGACCATGACGATACTGGGTAGGGTGATGAAGACGATGGGATCATGGACCTGCCCACTAACACCATCTCAAAGGGGATGGTTGCACTAGAATGAATCTTTGACTTGGACCCTCGGGCCCGTGAGAAGGTGTCATCCTCCTCCGAGGGAGAAAAGTTTGAAAAGGTTAACATTGGCCAGCCTGGTGAAGAAAAGATCATTCACATTAGTACCTCCTGCTCCCCTGAGGAAAGGGAGAAGATTATCGCGGTTCTTCGAGAATACATTGATGTAATTGCCTAGGGTTATGAAGACTTGAAAACATATGACACTTCCATCATGACCCATACTATTCCCCTGAAACCTGATGCTAAGCCCTTTCGGCAAAAGCAAAGACCAGTCAACCCCCTGATAGAGCCTCTGATTCGTCAAGAGGTAGAAAAACTATTGTCAGCCCGGATAATCTTCCCAATTCGGCACACTACGTGGGTTTCCAACTTGGTCCCTGTAAGGAAAAAGAATGACGAGATCTGCCTCTACGTGGATTTTTGAAACTTAAACAAGGCATCTAAGAAAGATAATCACCCTCTCCCCTCATTGGATGAGGTGTTGCAGATAGTAAATGGGTCTCAGATGATGTCCTTCTTGGATGGATACTCAGGGTATAACCAGGTCATGGTCAAGTATGAAGACAGAGAGAAAATAGCGTTTACCACCAAGTGGGGAATGTTTTCCTACAGGAGAATGCCCTTTGGTTTGATCAATGCAGGGGCTACATTCCAAAAGGCCATGGACATTGCGTTTGAAGGCCTCGTAAATCGGTGCATAATCATCTACATGGATGACTTGACCATCTTTTCCTGGGATAGGCGCGACCACGCCGCCCATCTCGCCCAGATCTGTGAGAGATGTCACCGGTATGGAATATCTCTCAACCCCAAGAAATGCATATTCGGGGTCACCGAGGGGAAGTTTCTTGGGCATATTGTCTTTGAGAAGGGTATATCCATAGACCTTGACAGAGTTGAAGCATTGCTAAATTTACAAATGCCTGGCAGAAAGAAAGAAATGCGATCCTTCTTCGAAAAAATCAACTTCGTACGACGGTTCATCACGGGATTCGCAGAAATAGTTAAACCACTCAATGAGATGATGAAGAAGGATACCAAGATTGAGTGGAGCACTGAAGCAAAATGGGCGTTCGCCCAAATCAAACAGACAATCATGGAAGCACCTATCCTGGCTAGTCTGGACTATTCCCTTCTGTTTTACATTTACTCTTTTCCTTCGCCGCATTCTATCACGGTAGTGTTAACCCAAAAGGTTGAAGGGGAAGAGCAACCAATAGCTTTCATGAGCTCCCCTTTCAAGAACGTTGAGTTTCGATACTCATCACTAGAAAAATAGGCCTTTGCTCTAGTTCACGCCGTGAAGAAATTTTGGCATTATATTCTCTGGAGCAAGGTACATGCTATCATTTCGGACTAGGCTATTAAGTCTCTGTTGATGCAGAGTGAATTGGGTGAAAGATGGGGGAAATGGATGGCCATCCTCCAAGAGTATGACTTAGAAATGCAGCCCATGAAGATAGTCCGAGGCCAGGGACTAAGTCGAGCGATGGCAGAAGAGACTCCCCACACAGAATGCCAAACTTACACAGTGGAGTCCATTACCCAAGATCCGTGGTATACCAATCTGGTATACCTGTTACTAAACAATAAATGCCCGAAGGGATTACCTCCCCATAAACACCGCGCTCTGAGGATGAAAAGCGCACACTTCATGATCAAAAACTCCACGCTTTATCGCAGAAACTACGAGGGCATGTACCTCCGGTGCCTTAACAGGGACCAAGCTGTAAGAGTTATTAATGAATTCCATGGACAATTTGGAACCGGGCATGGTTCAGCTGACGCCACTACCCACCAGATCCTTCAGGCTAGGTACTATTGGCCCTGTATATTCAAGGACATTTACACTCATGTTAGGAAATTCCATACTTGACAAACTGTAGCGCATCATGAGCATAACCCGGCTATGCCTTTACAACCAGTCTACGAGGCTAGACCCTTCACCCAGTGGGCATTTGATTTCATCGGGGAAATCAACCCCAACTCATCTACCAACCACCGACACATTCTAATTGCTACTGATTACTGCACTCGGTGGTCTGAAGCTATACCTTGCAAAAATAACATGGCAGACGTAGTTATCAAGTTTCTGGAAGAAAACATCGTCACACGGTTTGGAATGCCCTTTTCTTTAGTATGTGACAATGGTCCGGCATTTTTTTCAGCATAGTTACTCGAATGGACCTACAATCGAAAGATCACACTGAAGTTCTCCAGCAACTATTATCCCCAGGGAAATGGCGTTGCTGAATCAAGAAACAAAAATCTACTTGAAGTGATCAAACACCTACTCGAATAGAATCCTCGAGATTGGCATCAAAAGTTGAAATTCACCCTCTAGGTGGATTACATCCGAGTCAAAGCTGCCCTGGGAACATCCCTGTTCTATCTAGTTTATGGCTAGAACCCTGTATTCCCAGTCAATTTACAGATCCCAGTTTTATAGTTCATGTAGGAATTTAGCAACAGGGACAACATTGTGGAGGTTCGACTCTTGAATCTAGTGCAAATGGAAGAACAGTGAGATGCAGCCCTTGAACATTTTGCGCATCATCAAACAGTAGTAAAACAGTGGTTTGATAAAAGAGCCCAATACAAGGCTTTTCAGATTTTGGATCTGGTCCTGTTGTGGGACAAGGCCTAGGAGAAGAAAGGAAAGCATACCAAGTTCCAACGACTCTAGCTCGGACCATACCTGATCTCGGAGATCTGTGGGACAAATACTTACTGCCTCAACACCCTGACTGGAGAACCTATCGCATTTCCCATTAATGGACAGTTTCTTAAACACTACTTCGAGTAGGGTAAGTTTGTCCAAAGTTGTATTTTATGTAAAGCCTTCCACTTGTAAATATTTCCTCTGGGTGCCTCATGCGAGGTACCCTACCTTGTAAATAGCCTTGTCGACTGTCCTCTGAGATAGTCCCTTTTTGCCATCTTTGTTTTTGTTTTCGGTTTTCTTTCAGCCCCGGCATTTTGTTCTGTCTTGTAGAAATTGGAATGCTTTGCATAACTCTGGCTTCCGGTACGATGTCCACGGCATGGTGAACTTTAGAATCTATCTTTAGCATGGTGGAGTCAGCCCGGTCTTCGGGGTTGTTTCATAGGATATGGTACATTTTGAGAAATCTCCATTGGGTGTTGTCTCCGGGAGTTTGGAAATCAGTGAACACAAATAACATAAGGAACAAGTAATCGGACACACCGAGGGTAGATCGGCTACACTAATTGGTTGGCCCAGGTCTGAAACTTTAAAGAATTCTTCCCAGGTCTAGAGCTTTATCCCCTCTTCAAGCATCTAAGTATAGGTGGATAGGTGAAAGAAGTACCTCCATTGAAATTAGCTAAGCTTAAGCTTAATGGTGAAAGAAGTACCGCCTTCCCCACCCAGAAACAAACAAAATAACAAAAGAGAAAAGCGGGATGAAACTCTGGTCTCCGGGGGAAGCGAGCAAATTGATGACTGGTCTGATGTAATTATTGCCTCTTCTCTACTCCTCCCAGAGGTCATCAGCTTGATTTCCTTCCAAAGCACACATGACACCACTGATGAAGGACTCCAGACTGATTCCTGTGGTTGGATTCTCTCAGATATGTTGTCCTTTTCCTGTCAGACACTTCGGGAAGCGGCTTGTTCCAGTTTTGCTAACCATAGATTCTATAGTTCTCAAATGTGCTAAGGCATTTGTCCTAGATAGTCGCCATTTGTTATGCCCTACATCCCCGTCCCAACATTTTGTGTGTAAAATTTTGGGTCCCCCCTTTTTGTTTTTTCTTGCGGCCTTGCCTTGTCTTTCTTCCCCTTTTTGCTTTTTTTCTCCGGGATTTCCTTCCCCGACGTGGTGTTTTGTTTGCTTGTTTTCCATCTCCGGGACCCTGGTCCTGGAGATTGTCCTCTGTTGGGAACCGGATTCCAGACTATGGGATTCCTTGCCATGATTTTCTTAAGGACATCATCGCAAGGAATCCCCAGGCCCGGGTTCCAGAGGGTTTTGCTTATCCGGAGGTCGCCGAAAGGAGGAGGGTTACCTTTTTACCGCGGGTATAAATAGAAATTCTCTGTCACTTTCACACTTACCACGATTATAACCTCCAAGAATTTAGAGTGAATTAAAGAGAAATTTTAAAATGATTAACAGAGCATTTGCAGAGAGTTTGAGGTAATCAACGCTTAACATTTCCAGTCATTCTCAGGCAATTGCAAGTGCTTCATGGTGGTGATTCTGACCGTTTGACGAGTCGAGCTATTGCAGAACTCCCACGGTAACCATTCTCTTTCCTCTGCCTTCTGTGTTCTCAGGTTGTTGTTTTCATTTTTCTTTCCCGCTCTGGTTTTCTTCCTTTTTCATTTGGTTTTTGCTTTGTCTTGTTCGTGTTATCGTTTCTTTGTTCAGTTTGTTGTTTTCTAGTTTTGCCGCCTGTTGGTAAGTCGGTTCTCTGCCAGAGGGTTGTCTGCCCTCTACGCAGAGGTGCTCCATTTGTAAAATAGTGTAAATAACTGTATGTATGTGTTTTTTCCTTGTTTGGTTTTCTCACGGGTGTTGCCCCGTGTTGTATATCTTATGTATATATGTGTATAGTTATATATAGTCTCTGTATATATCCCTCAGCTCTATGTATATCCTTCTGGGTGGCTCAATGAGCTGGTTGAGTCACCTGTGTTTCTGGTTTTCCGCCTCCAAACTCATTTCGAGGCAGAAAACCACCTGTTTGGAACACGACTCTCGGTCAGCTTCAAATAGGTAGTTTCTCTCTCTTCCATCAAGTCTGTCAGAAACTTATTTATGTCCCATGTGCACAATCAATTCTAGCCAAGTGGATTTCACTTTTCGCGCGTTCGGACAGTTGGCTCTGCCGTCATTGCCATAACTTCTATTTAATACCTACGCACGTGGTGCCCACATGGGCTGATTGACTTGCCTTTTACACGTCCCCGCTAATGGTCATTTCTCTGGGTTTCGGGTCTCCTACCACCATCCATCCTATGTCTCCACCCAGTGTGATGAAAATCTCTGGACCCGGATGTTTAACAAAAAATGAGTTGATGTGTTTTGCTTTTCGGTTATCTTTGCATGAAACTAACTTTTCAGGAAAGAAAACATCGCGGTGGTAAGATCTCCGGACCCCGGAATAACTATTTTGATAAGTGTGTTCTGATGGTCGCTTTGCCTTGCAGGTTCCCGGAGTTCATATTCCAAACATGTCTAAGGCATCTGCATCATTTTCACCCAGAAGTCTAGAGCTGCCTTCCACAACAGAGACCAGGGTAGCCATAAAATCTAAGATGGAGAAGGCCCTGGAAAAGCTACCCCTGACCATGAAATTTGTACAGGATAATGTCATCGTGGGCTCAAAGATTGAGTCCAAGGTCAAGCTGATAATCGACACCAACGTCGGAACATGGTCGGAAATGCAGGCCTTAGTGAAAATAATGCACATCCAGCGACAGGCTAGAGATCCACTAGCAACCAACGTCAGGAACTCCAGAATCCTCTAGGCATATTTTTTCCCGTGCTCCGTGCAATCTTCAGAGCTTATCCTAACATTGGCTGCCAACTACAACTCCTCCGTCCGGGCCATTATGCTCGCGGCCGTGGAACCTACAGAGTACCCCACTCCACTGGTGTCCCTAGACCCAGTCACATTCCAGGCAAGCCTGGGAATCCCACAGTTTGAGAAGGCCTCGGTGGTTACAAGGACTAATGCCTTGACCCAGTTCATGCAATTGGAGGATGTTGCCCGGGTATACATGAATACCCATTGGCTTAAGGCCCCAAAGAGGGACCCAAAGAGAATGAAGATAGAGATTTCCCGCTTTGAATTCAAAGAGAGCATCCAAATGGGGATGATAGCATTATCCTAGACCTTTGGGCAGCCCTCCGCCCAGGAGTTTGCCAAATGGATGTACTATTTCCTCCTTAGCATGTCCACCAAGGGAGGATACTTCGAATGGGTGATGGTAATCTCCAACCACATCGACTCCCAGTTCCAGCAGTTGAATAGGAAGAAGAAGTTTTACATGTCTTCTTATGTTTTCTGGGCCCTAGCGCAGTAGAGGCCCCAGTCCAACGGCCTACTTACAGATGACGTACTCAGGATTGGCCCAGGACAAAAGGCACTGTGGGACCATTTCCCACAGATTCAATGGGAGGCCAGCTTCCCCAGCTTCTGCCGAGTAAACAACGCGTTCGTCTACTACCATCTGCTCACGCCCACCCAGGATGCTGGATACCACCTATCTACTAAGGTGATGAAGTTAGTCAATAGTTATGGACACTACTACATTTAATTCCAACAACACATGTACATTAGGGTCACCGGCTTCTCCGGGAAACCCTACTTGTTGCCCAAACACTGTGGGGACAAGATTGTGCTGTTGGAGTACTATAGGAAAATGATGGAGGTGCATGCCTTCTTTTCCCTCAAGAAAATACCCAACATCCCATTCCAGATCACATGCGGAGATTATACCTATAGTTTGGCCGCTGCGAAGGAGACAGACAATGAGCTAAAAAGTTACAATCTATAGGAATTTTATCTGGCATGGAAAAACTTTGATCCGCATGGCAGGATTGCAACGGCACTACCCCAGGCCTCAGAGCCCCATTGTATACACATGGAGGACTTCTGGGAAGATTTCCAAGATGACGTGGATGTTCGGAGCAGGCACTATGTCAGAATGATAGCTGAAATGATGCAGAAACTGAAGCTCCAAAAATTCCCAGCGGACTTCTCAGACGCCGCCCGCACTGAAGATCCCCAGTACAAAGAAAAGGGGATTGACAAAGAGGCCCTTCCACCAATAAAATGGGCTACCTAGGAGGAGCCCACAATTGAAGACTTCACTCGAGAAGTGGTCGAGAGAAGCCACGCCTATTTCAAGAACTTGTGCCCCGGGAGTACCCGCCGAGTAGCCCAGCCGGTGCCAAAGTTAACTCCGCCGCGGGTACCAAAGATGACCCCGGGGGCCGGGACTTCTTCGCAGGGCACAGATAAGGGAAAAAGAATAGACACAACCCCTTCCATGCAAGAAGTCCCCATCACAGAAAAAATAAAATAGTCGGTGGTAGCCTCCCTGCAGATGAGAGAGCAATTAATAACGAGGCTGGCCACCCCACCAATCATGGTCGGACCACTTCGTCCTCCCTCCTCCCTATCATTGGCTACCTTGATGGTAAAGGCAACAGGGGTAGATCCCTTGGAAGTGGCGGCAATAAGAGATGCGGGTCCGCCTCTGGTTACCCAGTGAAAGAAGAGGCTCATCAAAAAGACCAAGGCAGAGCCGGAGCAAGAGACATCTCTCCCCCAACAAGTGGAAATCCTTTCTTCCAGTTCCCTGGAACCGGAGAAAGAGACAAAACCTACAGAGGTCCCAGCTAGTCCCCCTCCGGAAGAGGAGTTAGATGTATTTTCAATCGATGAGTTCATAAATTTGCAAGGAGACAATACACAAGTGGAGACAGAAGTCCCGGAGATAGAACAAGAGGCCACAGACCAAGAAGACTTGGAATAGGAACCTGCACAAGGACAAGAGCAGCAGGTAGAAGAAAAAGAGCCAGAGCCAGAGATTATCTCCGGGGCTCAAGAGATGCAAGGTCCGGGAGTGGACCAACTAAAGCAAGGAGAACAAATGGCATCCGCTGGGGGAACCAGACCTTTGAGAATAATCGTAACCCCAGCTGCCATGTTCCAGGGGCCACTCCCAGGAGAAACCTTCGGGCAGGTTATCACAGCGTCCCAAACTCTGAATCTTGGCCTGATACCTCCCTTACTGCCAATAGAGGAAGAAGCCCTGGCAGAAGAAGAAGAACAAGAAGAAGAGAAGATTGAAGAAGAAATCCCCGAGGAAGCCTACCAGGGTCCAGACCCAATGATAGACATACAGGATAAGGCTGAGGAGATGGAGATTGAAGAGAATGTCGCTGCAGAAGAAGTTGAGGCAGAGAGAGAGAGACAGATGAGGTCCACGTTGTTAAGGAGCAATAGCCACAGGACACTGGGGAAGAATCAGGAGAACAAATTCTGGCAGGAAGGCCACCCCTACCACCTCAATGGCTGATAGAGAGAAGAAAAAGAAAGGCTCAGTCTGCTCCAGTGATTCCTCTCTCCCTGGCCAAAATGATGCCCAAGTTCAGGCCCCGCCAAAGGCAAAGAAAGCCCGGATAGTTCACACCCTTAAAATTGGGCCGGGTGGAAAAACAGTTGCCGTTGTTGCAACACCTCCCCTAGATGCTGATGAAGCAACCGCAGATCTTGCAGACTACAATGTTGCAGAGGTATCCCTAGGCAAAAGGGGAAAGCAAGGTGAGGTAGACTTGCTTAAGGAGGCAGCAAGGGCAGTGGAGGCCTGATATGAAAAGGAAGCCCAGAGGCTCAAAGCTGAAAAGGAAAAAAATGCAAACCTTGTGGGGTTGCTTATCGAGTTGGCTTGACCCATCAATATCGCTCCTCCAGAGGCCTCCACCTCAGAAGATATACCGCAGAGTGACATAGATTCCCTGCGAGTAATGAAAAATAAATCCCAGGCAGTGGACGAGTGGGTCGCCCTGCAGATAGGAAACACCTGGTGTTTCCTAGCGTCCACTCTCCTAGATCTATACACAGCCTGACAAGTCATTCATCAGGCGGAAATGCTTATTGAGTAGTGGGAGGGTGACGCCGAGAATTACCAAGCGTGGAAGGTAGAGCTCGAAGAGATCCTTACCTTGGGAGAGGATATGGTTTCTGAATCCAGAATTCTGGGTGAAGAATCATTTGATTTTGTGAGAACCCAACACTCCAGACTTGACCTCACATTAGAGGTAACCAAGCAACTGGTAGGGTCCTTACAAGATAAGGTAAGTGCAGTGAAGTATTCTTCCAATTTATACAATTTTTTTTAATAAAGACTTCCAGGGCTGATCCCCTTAGCACAGATACGTGTACCTTTGAAGATTCAATTTTGGGGAGTTTTGATGAAATAATGAGATCCCGATATCAATCTTCAGAGGGGATAAATGGGGCCCTGATGACAAGATTAACCCACATGATACTTAGTGGTCATGACGCGGCGAGAATGGCAGATGAATTTAAAGAAAATGTTCCGGACCATGGGGAACAGGTTGAAGTGGCCAAGCACAGAAGGGCCAGCCTGAAGGATATTGATGAAGATGGCATTTCTCGCCTCCTCCAGGCCTTCAACGATAACAAGCAACCTTGAGCTTTCTCTGGGGGCCAGGGAGAACTCCAGCTTTGGGCATTCTTTATTCTTTGAGGATGTAAGTTCCTGGATCCCGGAGTCTCAGATCCTAAAATTTTGTATTCTTTCAAGTGACCTATGTCCCGGTCCCCGAGGCTGACCGGTCACTTTCAAAAGAAGTTAATAAAGATTGTCATAAGGTGGTTGGCCACATCAAGGGGACGTCGACTCAGTGATTGGTTTTTTGACAGGGAAATCTTCTTGAGGTGCCGCTCAAAGGTACACCTGGCGCATTGGAGACATGGTGCCACATTTTCCATTTATGAGGCATGTAGCCTCGGTCCCCAGGGGACCTACTTTCTTCTTTCTCCTTTTTGGCTCTCTTCTCAAGGCTGATTCTTCTGCTGAATATCCTTGTCTTATTCTTCTGACATGGTAGACCTATTCCATCTCTAGGTCTTTTGTAGGGTGGCACAGGTAGTACCAGCCCCCAGATATTGTATTTTATTGAAACATGATGTAAAATAGGGTTAGGGTTAGAAGAGTTGTATAAATAGCCAAAATGGCTCATTTTCAAGGGTCAGCAAAATTGATGATTTTGTTGTCCATAATAATAGCAAAGGAATTTCTCATTTTAGTTGCAGAGCTCAATGCTCCATTGTTCTGGTTTTATATAGTTAAATGCTCCCCTAGAGTCACCATTGTATCACGCACCAGTGCTTGCTGGAAGGACATTAATAAAGAAGGAAGAATTCTTGGCAATGATGTTGTTGGCATTCCTGCTTCTGAGTTAATGGTATTTCATGTTTTGATGTTCTTTATGTCTTCTACTCTGGTATGTTAAAATAGATTAGCGACCTCTCTACTTCTGCTACTGATTAAGTGCTAGCTGATGGTTGTGTATTTCTTCGGTATTTAGTGTAGTCTATCAGAGTATTATTGATGTTCTGGATGTTTAAGCATGATTATAGTTAGATGAAGTGTTTCTAACCCTACAGGATATTTTTTCGTTTTATTTGCTAAGTGTAGAATGCTAGGGGAAACCTTACTGTATTGAATCTTTGGAGGTAATGAGTTGAAGAAACCAGCTATCCCCCTCGAAAATAGTCACTTCTCCCAACTGAGCCCCGCACCGTCGTGACCCGACACCCAGGTGCTTGAAGGCCTAGAGAATTTATTTCCCCCAGAAAACCTTTGCAGGCAGAGTTGGCCGGTTTCACCGGAACCCAGTGACAACTTATGACTGTTGGTGGACCCGGTCAGCAAAACCCCGTCAATAGTTATCATATACCTCTTCATCTAGGCCAGAAAAATATTTTCCCGCTTAATCAAGATCTTAGATTAGGTGAGATCCAATGGATCTTTCCATCATTACATTTAATTTATTTCTCCAAATTAATCACTAATTTAAATCTTTGATCCATGCAGTGATTATGGTTACCCATGCATTTACATAGTGTGGATCAATCATTCTTATCCTTAACTAACTTTATATATCCCAATAAAATCAACTAAGTCAGCCAGAGATCTCAAATCTCAACAATTACCAAAATACTGTCGCTCGGCCAACACTGTGTTCTTCTATAATTTATTGGCGCTCGGTCATCACTGTTTTCCTCGATAATTTACTGGTGCTCGGTCATCACTGACTTTTCTCGACATACATTGTTTACAGTAAACTGTCATCAAAAGATAAACAACACATTACTTTTCCAATGTGCCAACTGATCAAGTACCCTTGTGATTTCCCATAACTCAACCATTCCACTTGGTCTTCTTGTTAAATCTCCTTCATCAATCAATAGATATGGTACTCATACATATAGCAATAGTCTCACCAATTAAGGTTTGACATCAATGACAAAACAACATTTGTTTCCATTGTAGCTTTCCAAGAATCTTTCCAACAAATTCTTCTTCCATGACATCAAGATAATGATCACCTTTATAGGATTCACTCACATCTTTAAGTTCAATCTTAGAGATTAAGAGAATCCAATCTTGAGAAATCCTTCTCCTAGTCAGAACACCCTTGTTTCTATCACAATTATCTGATCTTAAAAATGGTTTTATCTTACATACCTTGGAGTTTTATACCTTACCATAGGTTTTGTTTCTTCCTCTTCTTCACTTGTATAAGCCTAATCATTTTCACTCATTGAAACACTTGGAGCTTGGGTCTGAGCTTGATGTTGTTGTCCTTGATTACCACTAGAAGTTTGACCATCAGAATCATATCCACAAGGTCTGGATAGAATATCAAAGCTTTTATCCACTTTGATATTAGTACTCTCCACTATCTTCTTTAACCTCTTGTTGTAGCACATATATACCTTTCATTTGGTATAATAGCAAAGAAACATACCTTCATCACTTCTTGAATCATATTTCCCTATATCCTCATCTATTTTGATATAGAATCTACTACCAAAAATTCTGAAATACTTAACTATAGGAACATTTCAAAATCATTTCTCATACAATGCCTTACTCATATCTCCTTTGATTTGTACTTGGATGGGGGTATATACTATTGTGCTAACCGTTTCTCTCCAAAATGTCTACAAAACATTTCCTTCAAGCATCATGGTCCTAATAATGTCAAGAACAAACCTATTCTTCCTCTCCACCACTCTATTATTTTTTGGAGTGCTTGGAGATGATAACGATCTCTTTATTCCATGATTCTCAGAAAAGGAATATAATTTACTCGATGTGAATTCAACTCCTCTGTCTGATCTTAGACATTTCATCTTTAATCTTGTCTTAGTCTCAACCATGGAGTTAAATATCTTAAACTTATGAAAAGATTCTGACTTATCTTTCAATAAAATCACCCATACCATCCTAGAATATTCTTCAATGGGAAACATTAAATACCTACCACCTTGAAATATTATTATCTTAGCAAGACCACACAAATCAGTATGAACAAGATCTAACAATCCATTAGAATTTTTCAATTTTAGACTGAAAAGTAACTCTTGTTTGCTTACCCAATTGTGATGCAGTCAAGCTCGGAGGATCCAAGAATGGACTGTCTAAACTTGCAGCCAAACAACAAGAACACAGTGAAAAAAAAACAACACAAGATATTTCAATATCAACTTTATATTAATTCAAAATTCCAATTACATGCAACATGCCGGGCTGTAAGGCCTTCCTGATTAGGGCCAATTACATCAATAGATTCAACCAGATCTCATAGGATCCAAACCTATCCATCTATTCTATAGCTAAGTGGTAGAAACCAGATCTGAACTTGTGGTCATAAGCCACCAAGAAATCTGCAATCTCTATCTACCCACTTACAACTATCTACAACATTTATGAACTTTTAGCTTATTAGCTTACTCTTCTATCTTCTTCCCCTCCTATCCTCTCCCTTAAAACATCAACCTAGACTCCTTTTATACAAACTTTCCACAAACAATAATTAAGTGCCACTCAGCCATTACAATCCATAATAAAAAAAAATTAAATGCACTAGTCGGCTGCAATGGTCATTGAATCCACCATATTTAGGTCCACACAAACTCTAATGAGAGATCCATCATTAATGTTATGATTCAAATTAAATGCAAGATTTATCCAACACATTACCCAATAGATATAACAAAATAAAACCCTATTAGTGATGAGACCACTAAAAATCAGACAAAGAAACCCATCGGTGAAAGAGACCACCAAGCAACAGAATACTAAAAATCGTCGGTGAAAGAGACCCAAAAACAAACACCAAAACCCGTCGGTAAACCTACCGAGCAACATGAACAGGCATACCTAAGATACAGACCCGAGCAGCAAAGTACTTCATCAAGTAGTCTCTAAATAAGCTAAAGAACAAAATCAAACACATTTTTGGTTGAGCAGGATTGCCAACTACCCCAGGATGCTCCTGCATCAAATTGACATTCCTTGCAAATAGTGTTAGCATGCTTCTTCACTCTAGGAATATCTCTAACAAAATGAGTAGAAATTATTGCCACAATATTATAAAATTTTGCATGACACAACATTTTATGCCATACCCATATTTCATCTATTTGAGAAATTAAACAACTTATTTAACCACTATTCAAATGAAATAAGTTACCTCTTATTTTTTATCCTGTTGTAATATCCATCCTAGAATCATTCAAGATCTTACAGTTTTCATCCTTAAAATGCAGGTCATAAACTTTATCCATAACTTCCCAACACTAAGAAGATTATGCTTCAAACCTTCTACATACAATACATCATCTGCATTATTCTTGCCATCTAGAGAAATAGAACTTCTATCTCAGATTACACAACCAGTATTGTCTCCCCATCTTATAATACCACCATCATACTTCTCATAGCTCACAAATTTTATCTTATCACCAGTCATATGATGAGAGCATCCACTGTCTATTACTCACTCATCCTTCTTGACAACCTGAGCAGCTAAGGATTTATCTTCAACAACACAATCAATAGAACTAGCAGGCATACAATAGTTAGGCTTAAGATATTCTTCCTTGATATAAATGAATATAAATTCATCATTTTTCTTGTCAGCATCATCATATTTATCATCTTTAACTCGATAATCATCAACAAAAAAGTATCATTTCTTCACAATAGTAGGAATGTTCTTTCATTTAGCATCTCTTTCTAGACATCTAGATGCAAAGTTCCCTATCTTATTACATTAAAATAATTTGAGAGACATCTTTACTTTGTACTTACTAGACCTTTTGGTAACCTTTTAGTAATCAGTGCTTACAACTCTTGAAGTTGTCACTATTCTTCTTCAAGCTCTCTCATGTCCTTCTCATACCTTGACACTCTCCTTTTAGATCCTTCTCCTGGATCTGATCTTTATGTGTCCTTTAAAGATATAATATATTTGAATGTAGTCTCAATATTAGGTAATGAACTACCAAATTTAGTAATCTCAAAAGTAGTGAGCTTACCGACCAACTTATCTCTTGTTACATCTGTCACTGTCAAAATCTCCTCAATGGCTATAACTTTGTGTCTATAGGCAGGAGACAATGATATCAACACCTCTATAACAATCTCTTCTTCTTCCAAGGTACCTCCAACACATATGATGAAACACACCACCTCATTCACCCTGAGCATGAAAGCAACAATATTTTCATCTTCACTCATCTTCGAGGCTTCATACTTTCCCTTCAATCTCTGCAACTTGGCAACCTTCACTTCTTTGTATCCTTTATACAAGGTCTAAAAATTCTCACATACCTCATATAAGATCTCCAATTACATGAAATTTCTCATTTCAACATCGATCAAGGCACTCAACAATGCTTCCTTTTCCCTGATATTAGCTTTGGAATCATTGATCTCTTATGGGGCAGTGGGGTTTACAGGATCATTGTAAGTTGTCTTGGTAATATTCCAACAATATTCATCAATACATATGAGATGAACTATCATGCAACTCTTCAACAAGGTGTAGTTGGATCCATAAAACCTTGGACTATCTTTCTTATAATCTACCATCTTTGAATTACCCACATGTTGTTAAGCTTCCTTCAAGGGACTAGGCTCTGATACCAATTGTAAGAAATAACACAACAAACAACTAAGAGGGGTGGGAGTGTATCAATTGTTCCTAAAATTTAAAACTTTAAAAAACATTAAACCTTAAAACCCTTAATTATGATCTTAATGAATTATAATTGCATGCATGAATCAGAAACACATGCACGACATATTGCATAGATATTTTTATCATGGAAACCCAAATGGGAAAGACTACGGTGGGAATTTAACCCAAAATAAGAATATACCTTGTTAGAAGTATAATCTTATTACAAATGAGGAATGCACATAAATTTAGGCACACTATCTAGATCTCACTACTCAAATTCCTAGGGACACAACCCAAAAGAAGGCTTACTGCCTTACAAGATCACTACAATGGCCAGTCAAATTATAATCCTAGATTTTATTAATTGAATAGTAGAATATAAATTATGCGTAGGTAATTTCGAATAAAGCACAATCAAATCTCTTCTTGAATCCTCTCTAACTCCTTCAAATGAGTGATTCAACCCTCAACAGATCTACACCATTGCTTTGCAGGCAATCACACACATCCACACACATGATTTTTCCCTAAAATTACATATAAATCATCAACCTTGAAAGATAAAAAGGGTGACAAAACCCAAAATTCAAATCACAAATATATTTTCCAAAAACTACATTTCAAATCCATGTTTGACTTCCAAAACATAGCCACGATTCTTATCAACAACCTCAAGCTCAAATTTCATCCATAATCATGTCTTGATCTTACAAAAATGTTTTACTAATCAATTCAACCAAGAACAAGATAAACATACCACTGACTAAAAATCCTCCAAACTTGATCATCAAAAATTATGTGAACTTCCAACTCATTAACAACACAAACCAATAAAATCCATAGGCATCATGAAGAACACACAAAAATTTGAAGCCATCCAAACCTTTGAATTCATTAACATCTCTCATATCGAACCTAGAGAATACTATCATCTTCAACTATAACACTTGAAAAATGCCTTACAGATATATGGACCATGATCCATCTAAACTAAGGATACATCATGTCACAAACCTCCACCTAGATGGGAAGACAATAATATCAACTTAGAAGTGCACATCGAACCAATTTCTGTCACCCTATAAACACTAGCAAACAATGTAAGAGAAAGTCACCAAACCCGTCCTCACAACTCATCCAAAACATCATGTGCACATCTCTAACTTGAAATAAACCAAGTATAGTCTATCTTCCACATCTTCTTATGTGTGCAACCATTTATCTTCAATAATAGAGATTCACCAATCTTTTGAGCATACTGCACCACTAGCAAACAAATATGTTGACATTAATGAAAATACATTCAACTTGCCAATACTATTGTGGTTCCAAATTTGAATCTATGACCCATGAAAAAGAACTGATCTATGAGGATCTAGAAGTATTTTTAGAAACAAATAAATTCAAAATAATTTTTATTTTCATGTTTGTAGTAGATTTAGTATAGTTTCATTCTCATCTATATCTGAAGCTATAATTAGATCATATATTGAATTAGTATAATAAAAGAACCCATTATTTTAAATTGATAATAATCCACTATTAGAGGTTTATAATTGTCGTTGAAAGTATATTATCATGTATACTAATATGTAAAATAGGAACACCCTCCTGAGCATTGTGGAGCTCAAAGTGAAGAAGGATTGTATAGCCTTGTCAAGTTGTATTATCTTGTATTTAATCAATGAATAGAGTTGGATATACATTGTCAAATTATTCAAGTCTATTGTCCAAGCATTGTTAATTTCACCTAGGATTGAAGGTAGAAAGCAAAATCACTAAAAAAATGGGAACTATGCTAGATAATTGAGATATGAAATTATTTTTAGTTCTATCCTAGATTCTCAAGCATCGCTTGTCAAATCATAATCCAATTGAGTTAGCCCATTTGAGTCACAAAAAAAATAGCGAATTTACTGGGGAACTAGTTGCAAATCTGTTTGTGAAGAGAGTAAAGGTTGTGAAAGAAATCCTATAATTTGAAAAAAAAATTTAGATCTAGAGTTTTTAGCCTAGAAGTTATTTTGTTGAAGTGGATTTTAAGAAAGTTGTGTGACTTTTCTGGTGACATCCCAGAATGAATTGAAGTTATAAATGGCTCACTTCTATTTAGATATTATTCCTCTAAAAGGAGGTGTTTATTATGAGTACAAAGATTGATAAAGAAAGTAGAGAAGTTTAAAATGTACAAAATATCAGTCAAGAAAGAAAAGGAACAACTTCTACAATTTATACCCAGGTATTCTTCATGTTTTTTGTGAGCGAGAAAAGCTCCACATTAAGAGAAGGAAGGCACTAAGTTAGAGAATTAGTAGTGGTAATTTTTACATGCATATTGCTTATTTTTTCCTTGATTTTATTCATAAGTTGATGTATGTATGTTGTTCAAAAGATATCTTAGTTATTGTTTTTATGTATTAAGTTTCATGAAATTGTAAGATCTCTAGTTGTAAAAGGAGTGTAAAAGTACATCAAAATGTTTCAATATGTGTATCTCAACATGGTTCCAAGTGTACCCATGATGTAAAATCAGTCCCAACCATGTATTTAGAGTATTTTGAGTGTTGAAAGGTATAGAGAAATAAATTTTAGTCATATCTATGGCTTCCTAAATGTTATACTACCCGAGATTAGAGATACTTTACCAAGGTTTAATGGCTCAAACTTTGAATTAGTAGACAAGCATCTTAAAAATTTTAGTCACCGTATGGAATATTATGAGATTTATTTTGAATATGTTATTATGAAGTTTTTTTTGAAATCCTTAAAAGATGATGCTAGGGATTGGCTCTCCAATTTGTTTCCAGATTCTACCAGCTCATGGGATGAGCTCAAATCTGATTTCATTGAGCAATACGATGAGAAGATTTCTAAAATTTTGATTGTTAGTGGTTTTATGGACATTAATATTGATAAAGAAGAGTTAGTTTCAGATTTCAGCCATAGATTTATGAGGACATTGAAGATGATTCCCAAATAGATGAGGCCTAGTGATAAATTAGCATTGTTCATCTACATGGGTTCATTTGGTGGCTAGATGAGTTACCAATTGAGAAATACAAATCCACAAAATTTGCAACAAGCCTTTCAAGAGGAAGTGGATTTACAAAGGGTATTTGAGCTTAGAACGATGAGAAGACATAGGTATAAAATTGAGGGTTATCATAGAGATATGTGTGCAATTGATTAAGAAATACTTGTGGATGTATGTAATTTTCAAAACCATTACCAGTCTTCTTCCCCAGATTTTTCTTCATCTCCAAGTGTTGGTAGTGTCTTTTGAAATGTAATTCATGAGCCATTGTGATGTGTAAATGTTGTACCTACAAAAATTCTGCACACAACCACTCAATAATTCATTACATCAACTGGTTAGTAAGATCAAATTCATGGAAATCAATAGAAAACAAAATGAAATCAAATTATTGCTTCCTAGTCATGAACATTGTAATCTAATTGTTATTGCTCTCAGAATTAGCATATTAGATCATTGAATGGACAATCATGAAATGGAAGATTCAATCAAGAATGCCTAAAATGCATAAAAACATGTTCAATTATGCTCTATTTTGATCAAATGCATGAAATTTAACTAGATTAGATTGATAAAATGAACTAGATTATTGCTAGAATAAAATTTCCATTAGTTCTATGCTAAAATTCACTATGCACCTATATGAAATGAGCTAGAAAGGCTGCATTATATAGATTTTTCCTTGGAGGGAAAATGCTTCAAATTCAAATTCAAATTTTACGGTTGAGATGCATCCATGAGGGTTGGATAAGATGAAAGCTTGGTTGATTGATGTGATCACCTCTTATTGGTTAGAGGTTTGACTTTTGAGGCATGTTGAAGGAATATTAATGTCTTGAATTAATTAATTCCTTTTAATTAATTTCCTTAGCCATGTATTTAAAATTTTGATTTGATTTGATTGACCAAGGTTAATTGAAGAATTAATTCCTCTTGGTGAGTGATCTTTGATTATTTATTTTTGATGAATTATATATTTAAACTGATCTAGTTTAATTATATAATTGTGATTAGCTTTGAGTTGACAGTCTTGGTTAGGACCTAGGGGACTTAATTTTAGATTAGGGCTTCTGAGTTCATCAGACTATTTTCTGGTGATTACATTTGCCCCTCTTTGAATTGACATGTGATCAACATGTTGATTCAAAGAACATCTGGTGTTGATAGCAATCGAATAGATGGATATGAAGCGATGCAATTACTCTTGATTAGAAATTGATTCTGAACTTGACTGAATGAAAAGAGATTGAAGTTGCTGGAGATTCTTGATTGTTTGATGAGACCAATGTAATGACCAGGAGATCAATTTTATGTGGTGCGATGAAATTGATTACCTGTCTGATTATTGAGGATAATAAAACCTAATCAATTTGATGTGAAGCAATAAAATTGATTACTGTTACAACGATGTATGCAATCTTGATCTGATACTTAGTTTGATGTGATGTGATGAAACTGATATATTTCAAGACCTAATTCAGAATTATTGACCAGAAAACCAGTTTGATGTGATGCAATGAAACCGGTTCCTAGAAAAGATTTGAACGGATGATCAATTTGATGCAAAGCGTTGAAACTGATCACTATTTGAGATTTTAACTATTTGAAATGAAGATACTATCAATTTGATGTGGTGCATTGAAATTGACATCTCCACTGATGTTTATAGCTTGAATTTTGATAATAACAAACAATTTGATGTGAAGTGTTGAAATCACTCATTCCAAGATTTGATAATTTGCTGATTTAGTACTGTTGATTTGATATAATGTTTGATGAATATTCCCCCAACTATTGGAAACTTTTTTACTTGATAACCTGATTGATTGCAAAGTCAAATTAGAATTTGATAATGCCCCAGTTGTTGGAAAGATTTTGTAGTATGATCACTTGATTAGAATGATTGATTATGCCCCCTTGGAATCAAAATGGACATGAGATTTTCTTGAGTTCCAGCTGAAAACATCTAGATGAGAATGAAGATTTTGATTCTAATAGAAAAGATAGTGGCAAGAACCACAAAGAAACTGTTTCTCGTTTGGTCAAAATCAGACTCTGTAGGATGAAGTTAGAGCCAAAAAGGTGTAATGAATGAGAAATAGTGTGGGTTAAAAGTTTGAAATTAATTACCCCAAAAATGAGATTAAATAGGGTAAAATTTCAAAAATTACTATTCATTTACTATTCACAATGAGAGAATTGCAGAGCTCAGAGAGAGAAGATGCCATAGAGAGATGCCACCTTTTAGTGTAGTAGGGAATATTATTATCAGGCTGCATACTTCTCAAAAGTACCAGATCCTACTGCTAGAGTTACACCATTTTCATGAGAATCGACATAGTTAGAGGGTGCTAGACCTAGCAGATCTAATGTTTCCCCATGAGGACCACCACGGGATGATACAAGAAGTCATTCATGATTGATTTTGAGCCATTATCTACATTTTTGATGATTATGTATTGATAAACTATGATCTAGCACCATTTTTCTCAATTTGTATGATGTATCTCATGGACATTATTCGATATATGATAAATTTCTCATGTTTTGATTTCATTGTATCTTTGTCACTAATATGTTATGCTTTATGAGATGATTATGATTATGCTTTGAGCACTTTACTTGATTTCTTTGTGCTATGGATGCATTTCATTTTTGTCTATTTTTGATGCATATATATGATGTTAGGTTAATGCTTACGAATGCATATGTATGGATTTTAATGATAGTAAATGAAATGCAATGAATATGATAATGCACATGATGATTTTTATTTTTAGTGACTAAAGATACTCAATCATAAGAGAAATGATATCTTGTTGAATATTTTGAAGTTTTCTTTTCCATCCTTAAGTGTATGTTATTACAACCTTTCACAACGTCATTTCCTAGAAAAGACATGCAACTCCTAGAATGCAATGTAACGCTAGAATGAAAATGCAACATCCATTTTCATGTCCTTCATTTATTTCTTGTTTCATCATTGAGCTTTTATGGACCCCCATTTTGATACAACCAACACTGATACTCAAGCAATCATGTTAGTATGAATATCACCGTTCTCGGATACAAGTACATACAATCATTACTAGTGCTTAGGTGACCATGAGAATATGAATATGACTTGTGTAAGATGTTTGAATTATTAAAACCACCACAAATAACTTCTTTATTATGATGATATGAATACTAATGAGTTAAGTTTTGATATTGCATTTTGACACGAGCATCAAGATATAACATATCATGATGTCCTGAGTATCAATTGCATCAATAAACACACAAAAAACAAAGAAAATATCATATGTCTTCCTTAATCTTCTAGTACAATGACTCATGGAATATCTCGCGAGATATGATAATTAAAAATTGATAAGGTAACAATCCAGTCTAACATAGGTATTTTCTTTGGTCTCAGAATCATAGCCTTTCATGTAGCTTTAGCCTTGTCATCATAGACCTTGTCAAAAACCAATGTAGATCACAAGAAGAAATCAAAGAAAATATCAAGCCCCATGTCCTTGTGTTTCTCGCATTTAGAGAATTATCAAAGCACTCGAGAGATATGATAAGCAAAAAAATGATAATGAACAAACAACCATTCAAAGAAAATATCCCAACTCCTTCCTTGTTTCTCTAGAATAGATACATCATAGAGTAGTTCAGAAGTCAAAATTCATGTAAGCATATCACAAGACTGATCATTTATATAATTGTGTTGTTGATTTATAGATTCAATATGATCATGTTGATGACAGGATGAGTGTTTAAGAAACACTATTTTCTTTGTTGATATGAGATGTGACTTGATTAGTGGTACTGAAAAATACCTTTTCTTGGTTGGTGGTATTGAAGACATATTGTTGGTTGATTGGTTGGGGTGGTATTGAAAAATACCTTTATTGGGTTGATTGAGGTGGTATTGAGAAATACCATTGGTGAATTGATTTCATTGAAGCAAATTGAAATTTTTTGTTTACAAGAAAGAAAAGATTGGATTCCAAACCATGGTGATGTAGGGAAGTGATGCAACAATAAACTAGGAATGCATTCTGGCTTATGTTGGCTCAAAGGTCTGAAAGTGCTTACTTAAGAGATATCCGAGCTTTGATAAACAGAGCAACAAGATGAAAAATAATGCATGTTTACCAGGTTTTCACCACTCATTAGGAATGCTATTTTTTCTAACAAGGTGCCTGTTTACCAAGTTTTCACCAAGACAATTTTTTTTGTTTTTTAAAGTTTTTTGTTCTTTTCTCTTTTTCCCTTTTTTTTATATTTTTGAGATATTTAATTATTTTTATGTTGCCCAAGCACATGTTTGCTAGGTTTTCACCAGGACAATTGTTTTTTCAGCCTCTTTTTATGCTTTTTAGGATTTTTTCAGGACTTTTTCCACTCTACATAGCTATTGACAATAGCTTAGGCATAGAATTGCTTCAAATGATTAGTGTTGATTGGATCAGGAAGTGCGTCTCCTTTTGTGGTAGCTAACTGATAAGCCCCAAATCCAAATACTGCTACGATTATGAAAGACCCTAATCAGTTAGGCTCAAACTTTCCCTTCTTTTCTCTGTGTTGTTGATTTTTGGTATTCTCTCGTAGCACTAGATCTCCCACTTGAAAATCACGAGGTTTCACTTTCTTTTTACAACCTTTTTCCATTCTTTTCTAATATCCTTGTAGATGTTCAAAATCATCTTGATGTCTTTTAGCCAGTATTTCTATTGTAACCATGAGGCCCTGTAGTCATCATCTGTGATTAACCCTCTTAAAGACACTCTCAAGGATGGAAGTTCTACCTCAACTGGCAGAACTGCTTCAGCCCCATAAACCAAAGAATAAGGTGTAGCTCCTGTTGGGGTTCTGATACTTGTTTGATAGGCCCACAAAGCTAGATTGATTTGAACATGCCAATCCCTACTAGAATCATTGACCGTTCAGATTAAAATATTGAGGTTGTTCTTATTGTTGGCATTTGCCTATCCATTTCCCTGAGGGTAATAGATGGAGGAAAAATGTTGAGTGATTTGAAATTTGTTACAAATTTATTTCACATCCTTGTTTTTAAATTTTTTACCATTGTCTATCACAATTGACGAGGGAAGACCGTATCAACAAATGATATATTTGAGGATAAACATTGAGATTTTTTTTTGGTTTCCATGATTAAGGGTATAACTTAAACCCATTTGGTAAAGTATTTAGTTGCTGTAATGATGAACTTGTGACCATTAGAGGATGATGGATAAATCTGACCAATGATATCAAAGGCCCACTGCTGAAAAGGCTAGTGTGTGATAAAGGGTAATAGTTCTCTTACTGGTGCATGTATAAGATTTCCATATATCTAACATTTTTTGCAAGATTTTGATAGCTTAACACCATCTTTCTCCATTGTTGGCCAATAGTATCCAATACACAAGAGTTTCTTATCCAGAGTAAGACCATTTGAATGCAATCCACAAATACCTTCATGGACTTTGTGTAGAGAATTGTTTGATTCTTCAAGATCTAAACTTCTTAGTAAAGTACCATCTAAACCTCGTCGATACAAATTGTCCGTGATGATCACATATTTGGAATCTTGACGAATAAGATTGCATTTTTGTTTTTTGGATAGAACCTTAGGTAAAGCATTGGTTTCAAGATAATTAAAGATAGGTCCATAATGAGGGGAGTCAAAACCAATAATTTGGAAGACTATCTTGGAGTCAGGACAATTATAGGA
This sequence comes from Thuja plicata, assembly GCA_018584345.1. NCBI lineage: Eukaryota > Viridiplantae > Streptophyta > Pinopsida > Cupressales > Cupressaceae > Thuja > Thuja plicata. The sequence continues at coordinate 1,146,326 of MU223593.1, forward strand.
AGGATAAGGTAACTAATCCACTAGTAATTTATATCGCGCTTGATTATCGGATAATTGTACAAGAGACATGAGATTAGCCATTACATCAGCTTCTTGATTGTTTAGTTTGGGAATCTGTTCAAATGTTATGCCAATAAAGTACTGCTTCAAGTCATCCACCATGTTTTTGTATGGCACAAGCTTATCATCCTTGGTCTGATATTCATTCCTAATTTGAATTATGAAAAGGTGGGAATCACCATAGACATTTAGTGTTGTTATTTGCCACTCTAACGACATCTTTAGTCCATTTACCAAGGCTTCATATTCCGCAATATTTTTAGTACACAGGAATAAAATATTGTAGGCATTAGGTATAGTGTATCCTTGAGGTGATATGAACATGATACCCACTCCAGATCCATGCTATGTGAATGATCCATCAAAATATATCTTCCAGGTGTGCTCTACGATCATTAAGATTGATTCATCTGGGAAATTGATGGTTAAAGGAGTATCCCCTGATAATGGTGCATCTTCCAGTTGATCTGCAATGACCTTTCCTTTAATGGATTTCATTTCAACATATTCGATATCAAATTTTCTTAGTATAATCACCCACTTAGCCAATCTACTGGTTAAGGTTTCTTTGTTTAGGAGGTATTTCAGCGGGTCAATCTTGGCCACCAACTTGATTGAATGTGCCATCATATAATGCCAAAATTTCTAAGATGCAAACACTATTGCTAGACAAGATTTTTTAATTGGTGTATAGTTATGATCATATTTCACCAATGTTTGTTGATGTAATAAATTGCGCATTCTTTTCCAGTTTCATCTTGTTGTGCCAATAGTGCCCCCACTGAGGTATTAGTCACTGAAACATACAATAAAATTGGTTTTCCTACGATTGGAGCCATCCAGATAGGTGGATTTACTAGATATTGTTTTAGTTTATTGGATGACATTTCACATGCTTTGTCCCACTTATGTGTGATACCTTTGTGCATAAGCTTGGTGACTAGTTGAGCTTAATCAACCAATTGAGCATTGAATCTATAGATTGAGTGTAGTTTTCCTTGTAGTGATCGCACCTGGCTGATATTTTTAGGTGGCAAAATTTCCATGATGGCTTTGAACTTTTATGGATCAACCTCAATTCCTTTAGCCAAAACAATATACCCTAGAATTTTTCCTAAGGTAACTCCAAATGCACACTTTTTGGGGTTTAATTGAAGTTTGAATTGCTCCATCCTATCTAAGATTTTGGCTAAATATTGTAGATGATATTTGCGATGATGAGATTTACCTAAAGTGCCATCCACATAGTCTTCCATGTTCTTATGCATCATATCATGGAAAATTGTTGTCATTGCTAGTTGATATGTTGCTCCTGCATTTTTGAGTCCAAAGGGCATGACGTTCCAAAAAAAATTTCCCCATGGACAAGTAAAAGTTGTTTTATCTTGGTCTTTTGGAGAAATTTTTATCTGATTATATCTAGAGAATCCATCCATTAGCGACAACATCTCATATCCTACTATGAGATCTACAATGGCATCTATGCATGGTAAAGGAAAATCATCCTTTGGACATTCTTATTAACATCTCAAAAATCAGTGCACACGCTTATGGACTTGTCATGTTTTGATATTGGAAAAATGTTAGATATCTATTTCACATAGGCAATAGCTCTTATAAATCCCACTTTTAACAATTTTTCTAGTTTTGCCTTCACCAAGAGAGCAATATGTGGATGCATCTTCCTTAGTTTTTGCTTGACTGGCTTTATTCCTGGAGCCATAGATAAATGATGCGTAATTAAATTAGGATCAAGCCCAGGCATGTCAAAATAAGACCATGCAAAATTAATTTTCTTTTCCTTAAAAAACTGTGTGAATTTTTCCTTCTCCTCATCAGATAAAGATTGAGAAATATGTATGATTTGCGGTTTCTCCTCTGTACCAATATTGGCTGGTTGAGTAGGTTCTATGAGCACTATAGACCATTCCTAAGAGTGATATGGGAGAATATCGAATTTCCCACTTCTATCACCTTAGTGAGACTTTCACTATCGGATACGTCCTTTATTTTTCCTTTTTTTTATGATCCGAGACTGCCATAGAATGGTTTTCACCCTCAGCTCTATGATTGATTTGTTCTTTATTTTTACAACTGGGAAACTTGATATCCTCCATAAAATTAGAATTCATAGTGGAAGATGTTACGGGTTCTATGACATTGAGGTAAAAATCTATAGCATGGTCATTAGGAAACACAGGTATATCCATGGGTTCAGACAAGGTCCAGTCAATTAGCTTAGGATAAACGAGTTGAAGAGAATCAGTTAGGTTGGTTTAACTAATTTCAAGATTTAGGATAGAGTTGTGATCATTGCATTCAAATGTATGCACAAGGTCTATAACAGTACCCTCTTGAAGATTGTTTAGATCAAGAAGCTCCTTACTATTCTCACTTGAGTCATCGTCAATATTATGGGAACCAAATTTTAATGGTCAGATACCTAATATTTGTCCATATTCACGTCTTATTCTATTGAGATATGAACTTGCTAAGATGCGTTGAAAATATTCAGGTTCTATCAATAGTTCTGTGTTAGCATCAATAATGCTGGGCATCACAATATCTTGTGATTCTATAGCCATATTTGGAGGATTGGCAGCATTGGAACTTTCTCCTCTCTCAAGATGAGGTGCATATTGATGAATCACATCTATCTCTATATCTATAGTGGCATCTGAGAACGAGTCCCATTCATACTCATTAGAATATTTTTTAATGGAATTAAGGAGATCTAGAACATGAGTAGGTGTTACCCTTTCCCCTCAATTGGGATGACAATTTTCTTGTACATTAGTATCCTTATCAGAATCATGTTCTTGAATCTCATTTTGAATATCCTCCAGGGTTTGATTCTCTAGTAATGATATATTTGTGTCTTCATCCTCTTTTTTTTTTTGAGTTCCCAAAAATGAAGGAATGTAGCGTTCACCTTGATAATGAGGATTGTCATCATGAATATGCAATAACTGTTCATATGATTGAGGTGTGAATTCAAATTCTTCATCAGGTTCTTCTTGTTATTCATAAAAAATTGGTCTATCTTGGATGAGGGGTATCTATGATTATTTGGAATAACCTATGAATTTTTATATCTTTGGGATCTCTAAATTGTGTCAAAATTGGTTCAACAAGACCCTCCTTATTTTTTCCTAAGGGTCCTTGTCCTTGATATCCCATACTTTTCATGATGTGTATACCACATCCATACTATTGAGTTATGATTTGGACATGTTTGACATCTTGATGAGATTCATCTTTCTCTTTGTATAGCCATTTTAACACCTCACTCTCCTCTTTTTCTTCTGCCACTGATTTGCCTTTCACAAAAGTTCCATTGTACATTGTTTGTGTTTTAGGTTTTGCTGACATTGTAGAGGACGATGGTCTCCCTTGTGATCTTGGTGACAAAGGTAATTCTATTACAGAGAGCTGTTGATCAATCTTGTATTCCCCCATCCCATTATCATGTAGTTTTAATTTCTTTTGAAAGTCTCGTAGTAGTGTCGATTTTGAACTTTCTGGGGATTGTTCTTTGGTAGCTTCTCTGTTATGTGGAGTCATCCTTTCATTTGATTGACAAACATTGTTACAAGATTGTAAATAACTTGTATCAGTTGAAATAGTGATCTCTTCTCCATTATATGGGAATTTTAAGCATTGATGAAAAGTAGAAGGGACAATTTGCATTTCGTGTATCCAGGGTCTTCCCAAAAGAATGTTGTAGGATAGATTAAGATCAAGCACTTGGAACACCATATTTATTTCCATAGGTCCCACTCTGATTGGAAACATTACTATTCCTTTGTATGATCTATATTGTTTTATGATTATCCTCTTCTTAGGGTCAAGATCTTCATCTGAGAATCCAAATTATTTGATCAAACCTAAAGTGAAAATATTGAGACCCGCTCCTCCGTCTATCAATACTCGTTTCACTCAATGTCTGTGAATTAACACTTCTATATGCAATGGCATGTTATGAGGGTGACTTAGAGAATTTCCATCTTCTTCAGAAAAGGATAAATAGTGAGGTGTTGTCAAGTGTCCAACCGTGGCTTGGTATTTATCTATATCCAAATTGTTAGGAACATTTGTTTCAACCAAGGATTTTTCCAAAATCTCTTTATGTGATGGAGAAATTTTGAGCAATTCAAGAATAGAGATTTGTGCAGGAGTTCTTTGCAATTGATCAACCAAACTATAGTTAGATGAAAGAGATGATGAATTTTTTTTTATTGTTGTGGGTTTTGATGATGTAGGTAGTTTTGAAGAATCTCCTTTTAGTACCACCTTGGCTTGTCCTCTTGTTACTACATTAGTAGATGTAGCCTTTTGTTTTTCCTTGATGATGATCACATTGATTCTCTGATCTAAATCCTCTAACATGTTGATGGTATTATCATGAGAATACACATAATTCACCTAATTGCATTTCACATTGGATGATTATCCCTTCTCATAGTTAGGAAAGGGTGACTCGAAAGCTATGTGATCTTCATTTGTTTTGTGACCATCCAATATAATAACTTCACTTTGAATCAAGTCTTGTAATAAGTGTTTCAATTTCATGCACTCATTTATTCTATGCCCTTTGTTTTGATGGTACTCGCAATAATGTGCATCATTCCACCATTTAGGCTTAATTGGTGGTTCATAAGGTTGTGATTATGGTAGTGTGATAACCTTGTGAGAGACAAGTTTTTGCAATGCTTATTCCAAAGACTCTCTAGGAGGTGTAAATATCCGTTTAGGAGCATTAGCAAAAGGTGTTTTTTGTTGATTGTTGTCTTGATTGATTCACACATTAGACACAATGGTAGGATCCTTAGGAGGAGGAGTAGTAGATATATTAAATGATGGCTTCTTTAGTTTTACATTGTGAGCATCTACTACTCCATCATAGACAACATTCCAATTCTTGTTCTAATACTTTGATTTGTCTTGATTTCCATTGTTATTCGTATTGAAAGAACCTTTAGTTTCTTTATAAATTTTGAGTTCTCCTTTCCTTACCAAGGTATCTTCGATTTTAATTCCCATCTCAATAATTTTCTCAAATGTTGGAATGCATTGCAGTTGTATGTAATGATTCATTTCTGTAACCAATTTATTCACAAAAATGTCCATCTTTTCTGTTTCTAGAATCAATCGAGGATATTGTGCAAACATCCTTCTCCACCTTTGTAGGAAAGATATGAAAGTTTCACCAATCTGCTATTTTGTGTCTCATAAGTCAATAATCATGATAGGATTATGAATGTTGTATGAGTAATGCTGCAAGAAACATTCTAGGATTTATTCACAATTTTTTATTCTATGAGGTAATTTGGAGAACCATTATGCTGCTTGTCCACTTAAACTGCAAAGAAATGATCTCATGAGATAGGTTTGTTCATGAATGAACTCAATGCTAAGGGTATATAACTCTACTATATGATCTTGAGGGTGTATAACTCCTGTATATTTATCATATTAGGTATATCCACATTGAGTGGAAATGCTGACATGTGTATACTTCGATCAAAATGCATGGGACAAAATGCAATCATGGAGTATTTCCTTGGAATGGTGTCCTTTTCTTTCTTCATATCATGGAGTTGAGTTTGAAATGATTCCATCTATTTAACAAGGAGATTCATGTGATTTTCCTTTTCTTGTATCTTAAGTTATTCCACATCAAAATCTTTAGGTAGTTTGATTCCTATTGAAGCTAGATGCATGAAATATTTTTCCTTGTCAGCCATTAGGATCTTGTCCATGATATTTTGAAACCTTGTGTCTTGTTGGAATTTATGAATGTACTCATCGGATATCTCTTCATCATTTTCAGTATTAGCATGAGTATCCCATTTTTTCTCAATTCTATCCATGTTGTTATTTTTATTATTGGTGGTATTGTTGTTGTTTAGTCTCAGTTTATGAATCACTAGCTCAAGGAGTGGAAAAAGGATCTTGATCTTGTTCTTGTTGTGTTTCAGGTACAATGTGTATCTAAGGAATGTGTGTAGTGTCTATTTGTTGAAAATGACCACTTCTTGTCCACACCATGTAAGATTAGACGATTCTTGATTTGCAAAGATGGGCAACCTATCACCTCTAGTTTCAATGTTTGATATACTATCTTCACAATTGTTCAAAGTTTGATGAAAAATTGCTGATGTAGTTTTGATAATGTTTGAGATCTTGATGAAGGTTATATTTACCTTGATAGTGATCTGTAAACACAAAGAAGGTTGATATGACCAATTGAAAGTAGCGTTAATTGATTGAAACAAAGAGTAAATAGTTTGATCTCCTAGGAACCAAGGTTTGTTATTGAGAACTTGTGATGTTTGAACTAGAAATAGATATTTAAGACCTTCACTATTGAATTGATCTTGATATGAATAGCATAGAAATGACCTTTGTTTTGACCAAAAAGAATATAAGGACCATAGACAATGTTCTATGACCCACATTTTTGTGCAAAGTGTGATTTTTTGAGAACTTGTGTGCAAAGGACTAACCACCGTTTGTAAGATCTCACCCATTTTTGAAGTGCTTGTAGGTGTTTTTGAAATATTCAATTAGTGACACACACACACAAAGAAAAATGATTTTGTCATGTCTTGATAGGGATTATTTTTTTTTTAGAATTTTTGTGATTATTAGGAGTACAAACACACCTTTACCTACAAAATTGGCAAGCATGAAAATCCTTGCTTGTAGACTCAGGTACACACTCAAATGCTAATCAGAGTACAACCATCACCAAGCACATAATGACTCTAGTCACGATGTTGTATTATCCGACTCCAAATATAAATGAGGGCACAAAATGATGAGTATCTTAGGGAATTGACTATTTTCCTTGTACAAGGATTATCACCTTTTGGGAGTGATCCGGGTAGCTTCTAAGCCTAAGCTTTTTAGTAAGGGTCTCCATTAGATTTTATCCTCTATGTCTGCGCAAGCATGATTTAGGCATATATCCCCATAGAGCATCTTGACACAAGTTGTCACATAAATGTGATTCAGACTGTTAAGTCACACTTTATTTTAGACGTGAGCTGAGTATAAGCTCAAATAACAATCGACTCCTGAGGCTTTGGCCCCAAAGAGTAAATTTGATTAACGTGAGTTGGAGTGGTGTGGATCACACTTCGTTCTCATGTGGGTTGTCCTGGGAGATGTTTTCCCCATCGGAAGTCCCAACTAAAGGATTAAAGTGGTAAAAGAGGATTGGTGTTTTCTCCTATCAATCCCACCAAACAGTTGTTCATTCCCTCGAATTAAAAATCAACTCTTAATTACCTGTTTGAGTTTCTGATTTTCCCAAAGAGAAAAGAGCATAATCCTCTAGTGAAATTAATAATCAACTTTTTAATCCAATTTTAAAGTGCCTAACAAAGAATGTTAATCAAACAATTTCTTTGAAATAAATTTGTTCATTTACTCCAATTTCTTCACAAAACCTTATTTGAGGTTTGAGTTTTTGATTTTCCCAAAGGGAAAAGAGCATAGTCCTCTATTCGAATTATGAAATGAAAGAAATTATGTTAAATTGTAAAGAAATTTTTTTTGATCTTTGTGAATGGAAACCTGCAAGCACTTCATTAGTAGTTTTGAGTGTTTTTCTCCATTTCTTTCTCCATGGAAACTTTGGCAAACGTCCTGCAAGATATGTTAGGTTGTTTAAAAATGATCACAACCACAAAAATAACCAAGTTAGTTGATTAGTAAGTATATTCTCCAAAGAAATTAAACTATATTTTCGCTCTTGGGTTTTGAAACGACAGAACAGAGACCCAAAATGACATTTACCAAAAATGACTAAACGATTACCTCAAATAATGAAATACACTGCAGACGATAAATGATTTACCAAAAATGATAAAAGGCACCAAAAATGATAAAAGCCTTACCGAAAATGACTAAAGGAAAAAATATACCTTCCATAGATGATAAAAGGACAGTAGAAGATGATTAAACAATCTCTGAAAATGAAAAAAGATACATTGAAAATGCTGAAAGGATACCAGAGACGATGAAAGGTATATCAGAAATGCTATTCTGCCTACTTTTTTGATGTGTTTCTAAAATTGAGAGTAGATTTCGTGCAAATGAGGCATTCTTCCCCACGGTGGGCACCAAAATGCGACGTGTAAATTTTGTACATGCAAAAGTGCTACACACAACCACTCAACAACTCATTACATCAATTGGTTAGTAAGATCAAATTCATGGAAATCAATAGAAAACCAAATGAAATCGAATTATTGCTTCCTAGTCATGAAGATTGTAATCTAATTGTTATTGCTCTCAGAATTAGCATATTAGATCATTGAATGGACAATAATGAAATGGAATATTCAATCAAGAATGCCTAAAATGCATAAAACCATGTTCAATTATGCTCTATTTTGATCAAATGCATAAAATTGAACTAGATTAGATTGATAAAAATGAACTAGATTATTGCTAGAATGAAATTGCCATTAGTTTTATGCTAAAATTCACTATGCACCTATATGAAATGAGCTATATATATATATATATATATATATATATATTTCCTTGGAGGGAAAATGCTTCAAATTTAAATTTAAATTTGATGGTTGAGATGCATCCATGAGGGATGGCTAAGATGAAAGCTTGGATGATCCATGTGATCACCTCTTATTGGTTAGAGGTTTGACTTTTGAGGCATGTTGAAGGAATATTAATGTCTTGAATTAATTAAATCCTTTTATTTAATTTTCTTAGCTATGTATTTTAAATTTTGATTTGATTTAGTTGACCATGGTTAATTGAAGAATTAATGCCTCTTGGTGAGTGATCTTGGATTATTGATTTTTGATGAATTATATATTTAAACCGATCTAGTTTAATTATATAATTGTGATTAGCTTTGAGTTGAGAGTCTTGGTTGGGACCTAGGGGACTTGATTTCAGATTAGGGCTTTTGAGTTCATCAGACCATTTTTAGGTGATTATAGCCATACAATGGTAGCATACACATAAATGGAGTGAATGCATTTTAAAATGTTTCTATACCCCATGTAATTATTCAAAGCTATGTATATGGGCAACCTTTTAGTGTGCATGTGTTTGAAAAGATTATCTGAAGTGAACATGAGTTTTCTTTCTCTAATCAAGCACCTTTCATTATGAAAATCATACTGTCTCATCCTTTCAATAAATAGTGCACAACTCATGTAGATCAATAACACATGTCCAACCTCTTGTTGACCATGAAGAAAGAAAGTTTGTAAATGATGAAGATTTTTCACAGTAGAGATACAAGGACAACCTTGTGGTGATGATGATTCAAATGAAATTTCCAAGGTTGTTTGTTGTGGAAAAATAATGATGCATTTACAAGTAGACAACAGTTAAGTAGTGATGATTCTATGTATCCAAACATTGATGAGTTTATCATAAATGATTCTAATGCATATGACATTTCTAGTATGACTTCACTTTGTAGCATGGAGAAAGATACTTGTTGTCCTAGTTCATATGGTACTCAATATAGATCAGATTTAGATGTATTTGTAGCCTCTGAGCATGGTAATTAATTGCAATGTGTTAATGATAAATGTAAAACTATTTAATCTCCTCATGCCCTTTCTAATTAAAAAGACAATTATGTTGATTGTTACTAAAAATTTCAAAATGATTTGAATAAGACATAGATGGAATAATTTATCATAGCTAAAAATGATATTAATGTACGTACCTTTGACAATGTGTGTTCATTTAAAGTGTTACAATTCATGTTACATTGATAACATGGATTAGGAGTCTATCTAGGTATCTTAAGAATGTTGCAGCAGTTTTGAGAAATCTTCAAACCTTTGGTTTTCAAATTTAGACATGGATATGCCAGTTGAAAAAATAAAGAGTGATTATGAATATGAATTTTATATTGTTTGTTTTAATGCCATGGAGAATGACCATAGTTATGAGTCCAAAAAATACAAGTATTTCCTATGATATGAAGATATTATTTGATCATGAGGAAACCAATGTTGTTGATGAATTAATTTGCAACCATGATTTAGATAAGAAAAATGCTCATGATCATAAAAAGTTTTTATGAAGCTATGTATGATGAAGTATTTTCAGATTTACATGAACCTACATTTGAGTGTTTTGGTGAAGACACATGCTATGAGTTAGAAATGAAATCTGATTTTACAATGGAATTAGAGGTGGACATTTTTGTGTTTGAGGCAAGTATTGATAGACATAAATCATAGTTATGACATAAAAGACACATTTGCTAATGATTTTGTCGAGTTACTATCTTGTCAAGTGGAAGTCAATGATGCTGGTAATGTTTTTTGTAGAAGCACTTCATGTAAAGAGGATTATTATGATGTGGATATGTGTTATGATGATATTTGTAGGAGGCTACCATTAGATTTGTTTGAGCCATCCATTGAAGTTGTTTGTATGGAGATAAAAATTTACATCAATTTTTTTTTGAGCCAAAGATGTGTTCATTTTTTCAAGAATGGGATATCAAGGATACTGATATCTTGTATTTATAGAATGCTTGAGAGAATGAACATGTGGATAAATTTGAATATATTGATGGATCTTCTTATCTACATGTTGAAATGCAACATTATGGTAAACCAGAGTATGAAAAGTTTTTTTTTCATACACATGATAGTTTTTACCCTTGTTTGTAACACCAAGCCAATGATGAATATGCTTTTTCTATATAAAATTATGGTGAGATCAAGCCTAGTGATTCTAGCTATGTCATGGATTATGAGTGTTTTGATTTTTCATTCCAGTTGGATGAAGTTCTTCAAATTCATGGTGATGAACTAAAATTTGAATATTATTGTCATTAACTTGATTATGTGTTGTATGATGGATGTGATAGGAGTTTTCCATGTAACCATAAAGTATTTTAACTAATACATGATAAAATTTTGATTGATAAAGAGTGTGCTAATGATGATGAGTATAGTGAATGGATGAAGGGTGTCGATTATGATGTATATGATTAGATGTTGGTGATATGACATTATTTTTTATCTTGATAAACCCTTGCTAACCGAGTCTAGGATAGTTTTCCATGCTTTGTTTCTTGTTTTACTATGCTTTTCTCAAGACTGGTTTACTCTTTTGATGACATTAAGTGACATGCAACCACACAAACATTTGATGTTTTTAAAGATTTGAAATACATACATAAACCTTGAATGCTATATTTATTAAATATGATAAATCTATCATTATGTTTAAATGAGTAATTAGCTATTTGGTAAAAAAATATGTGTACATGCTTTTTACAGTGTTATCCTATATTTCTCTATATCTAATATGTCAATGAAGAGTGTGTTTAATGAAGAAAAATGACTCAGAGTGTGCCCATGTGCTGGTCAAACATACCTGGTCTCATAGCAAAGCAATCAGTAATGGATCCAATGCAATAAAGGAGCCATCCCTAAAAATTTGTAGATGCTAACGGTTGACTGATGATTGAGTCAAGATTTGTTCCATTCTTTAGAAAATCTAGGAAGAGGAAATAAGATAGATTTGTTCTTCATTCCTGTTGTAACAGTTCTTTTCCTATTTTGATGGATGAATTCTTTCCTATTTTATAGAGTTGCAATAAAGAATCTGCTTATTTCTATGGCATGAGAGGTTAGCAGTTAGATTTACTTTCCTTTGAATAAATCCCCCATCCTGTGTGAGAAGGAGGGGGATAGTTAGTTTCATAAGTAGCATTTTCATTCTTTCATATTTTTCAGCTTTTATGAATACATCTACACTTTGTTTTTGCATAAATGAAATAGTAGAGTGTTGAAAGTGTTAGAATAACAAAGAGGGGGGGGGTGAATCAGTTGCCTTAAAATAATTCCAAAAATCCAACCAAAACTTATATCTCAAATACAATATCCTCTAGTTATCTTTCAGTCCATCAAGATGTATGCATTAAATAACTTTAACAAATATAACCTGCTCGGTAAGATATACTATTTATCTTTTCTAGACTTTACCGAATAGTAGTAAGTAAACTTAGTATTAATCGACCAATCAAGTATTACTAATGTGTAAAAAATAATATTAATGCGATGAAAGAAATACACATTTGACACATAGATTTTACTTGGAAACCTTGTTAAGGGAAAAATGATTTGGGACTGGTAACCCAAAATTTTCACTCTTCTGAAGTGAGATCAGTGAAGAGCCAACCCTGTTAAAGGTTACAAACACAATGTTAAGTGTGACCTTGTTAGAGGATTTAAAACTAATAGTTTATCTTTTTACCTAGCACTCACTATGTTGTCAATAAGAAAACCTTTTGATACTCTTGAGTATCTCAATACATTAAGGATGGTTAAATCCCACTTGGTTAAGAGATTTTATGAATCAATGGTTAAACTGATATAGCAAATGATCTATTTAAAATACAACTTTAACTTGCAAATTTTTAGATCTATTGTTAGTCCAATAATACCTCTCTAATCAATATGCTCTTCAATTCCTTTTTTCTCTTTCTTTCTTCTGTTCTACTCAGTGAATGCTCTGTCCTCTGTTGCTCAGTGTCTACATAATTCTTTGGCTCTGTCCTTCAACCTGTATGATCAAATCTGCACGAAGACTTCTATCTTCACCAGAATTATATTAAAAATTCCTCTTTTCATAATGAATTCCTTGTCTCTTTATATAGACATGATTAGCCACTCAATCTCCTTGTTTTTGTCATAGATAATTTCTTGATCCGTAAAACTTGTCATGCTTTCTTTAATCTGTAAAGCTCTCCTTCAGTTTTATTTCACAAATCTCTCCATGATAGATGGGAATAAAATTTTCTATAAATCTCCCTCTTTTCTTTAGTTCAAATGATCATTAATTATAAAGCAATCAATCAGTCATCTAAATATAGCTCCTACTAGCTAAGTGTTTTGTCATTCTTTAACTTCAGTTCTGATCGGTCATCAACTCCAGTTAGCTCAGTAATTGACTTTAGTTATGCTCAGTATATACTATAAAATTCTTGGTGACAATTGATCGGTAACACTTTCTCGGTTACTGCGATGCTTGATTTACACTATCCTTTGGTGTTCACTGTCTGTCGATGTTTACAGTCACTAGGTGTATACTGTACTTTTATATTTTACCGATAACATAAAATTTGTCTCTTCAGATCTTCAAGGTTATGACCAATATTGATGACATATAACTGATTGAATAGTTGACAATGTTAAGTTGAAGATAATGTAAGGCATTAAATCAGTTAATATATTGTATTTTCATTGATGTCAACTTGATATCATCTATATGTCCATGTACGTAATGACAAAGACTTCAAAGAACCAATAGAACAAAGGTTATGCTTTCATCAATGCATAAAATTCAAGTATTCACTGAGTGACAAACAACACCGACGGAGTGCACACCATCGGTAAAGGCAAAGTCACAGTGATACCCAACGATTAAGAAGAAAATGTTTCCTGACGAAGAAAAACCATATGATGGCCGATGAGTAAAAATCCAATGATGCCTGATGGATGGAGATCTCGAAGCTAACTAGAGTCACACCAACGGAACTATCAGTTGTCACTGACAACTAACTACAAAGGTGACCAACGAAACAGAGAGTTCAGAAAATGACAAAATATCTAATTGGCAGAGCTAAATAAGGACTTAACTAGTTGTCTACTTTGTTTTATTTAACCAGAGATAAGTGATTGATTTAAAGCTAATTTGTATAGTTGGAAAGAAGATATCTACAAGACAAATCAGGAGTTATGCTTTAAATCAAATTGGCTAGATTTTTTTTCATGCCAAGAATCAAGAATCAAGAAATAATGAATATCATGTCTATATAAGAGACAAGCTTAATTCATTTTCAGAATGCATGAAAAGGGGATTAATGGGAGTGAATAGAAAGAGGATGCTGAATAGAAAATGATGAAGAAATACTTCATGCAGTCCTGTTCAATCAAGCTGAAGGAGAGCTAAGGAATTCTGTAGACACCGATGAACAGTGAAGCACAGCATCACAGAGCAGAAAGTATGGAGCACAAAGAATTAAATTGATACATTTATCAGAGATGTAATGTACTTAAATAGATCTGAATATCTATAATTCAAAGTTGTATTAGAAATAGGTCATAGTGTTTCAGTTTAACCATTGAAGCATCAAGTCTCTTAATAGAGCAGGACTTAACAATATTCTATATATTGAGGTACATCTCAAGGACTACCAAAAAGGTTGATTCATCAAAGTAGCATTGGATATGCCCGATGCCTATTGACAGTCTAAGAGAGAGGGTGATTCAAGGATGATGACATTAGATGCCCGATACTAAGTGACAACTTCTATTTATAAAATCCTCTAACAAGGTCACACTTAACAGTGTATTTGTAACCTTTAACAGGGTTGGCTCCTTATAGGGCTCACTTCAAAAGAGTGAAAATTTGGGGTATCGGTCCTAGTGGTTTTTCCCTTAACAAGGTTTCCATGTTAAAAATTCATGTCTTATGTGTGTATGATTCATTTCTTTATTGTTTTGTATCTGACATAGTTAACACTGGATTGATCAGTATACTCTGCTTATTTACTGAGTTTCGGTAAATAGTTATACTACTTATCAGTAATCAAGAAAGAATAAGGATTGAAAGAGCAAACTGATAGATAGTTAAATCATTATTATTATTTCATGGCATGCATCTTGTAGGGACATAATCATTTGAGGTTTATTGATTGGTGGTTAAGTTGAAGGATAAATTTTTGAGGCCATTGATTCACCCCCCCCTCTCAGTTATTACTAACAATTGGTATCAGAGCTTGTGTGCTTAGAAGGAAGGTTTCAGAACCTAAGCCAAAGATCACAAGATGAACAGAGGAGATGTGCCCAAGTTGAACAAAGATAATTTTGCTTCATGGCAGAGTAGGATAAGACTCCACTTATTAGGTATTGGTAATGATGTTACTCAATTCTTAGAAACTAAATATGTGTTTCCCACAGGAGCACCAACAGTTGCAAAAATGAGAGAGAAGCATGAAAAAAATGGCATCATGATAGAGCTTGCTTCCTCACTCTCCGATGCTGAATTTGAAGATGTCAAAGAATGCAAAACTGCAAAGCAGATGTGGGACAAATTAAATCTTGTACATGGTGGTGACAAAAATGTTATAAGAGCCAAGGCAGAAAGCCTTAGAGGAAATTTTGATGATATCAAAATGAAAGAAGGTGAAAAAATCACTTAGTAAAACACAAGAATCAAAGAGGTGGTCAATGTTATTCAAGGATTTGGAGGTGTACTTGAAGAAGATACAGTGGTAAGTAAAATTCTAAGAACCTTACTACCCACTTATGCTATTAGAGTATCTTCCATTCAAGAAATGAGAGCAGTAGAAAATAGAAATGTTACTCTAGACAATTTAATTGGAAGACTAATTTCATTTGAGATGAATAACTTTGATAATAGTGTCTTACCAAACATAGAGTCTGCATTCAAAACTTCAATGAGAATAAGTAAATCAAGTCAAAAAAACACTATGAGAAAAGATAGTGATAGTGAAAATGAAGAAGATGATCTTGATGAAACTGAAGCACTTATGGCTAGAAGAATGCAGAGAGGCAAAGGTAAATACAAAGGTAAATTACCACTTGTTTGTTTTAATTGCAAAGAGATTGGACACTTTGCTACAAGATCTACTAACAGAAGAAAAGATGACAGAAGTAATGATAGATCTTTTGAGAAGAAGTCTGACAGAGGTGATTACAGAAGCTACTGACAATTAGAAAGAAGAGATACCCAAGACTATAAGGACAAAGGAAAGAAGGTCAGTTACCTATAAAAATGCAAGGATGATGATACTGACACCAAATCTGATGAAGAAATTGAGATGGTGTTTGTGGTTGTAAAAGATGATTCAGATGATGATGAAGAAAGGTATGTAGAAACAACTCTCATATATAAAATTAGCAAAAATGATGTTTGGATCATAGATAGTGGCTGCACTCACCATATGACCGGTGATAAGAAATTTTTTGAGAATTTTGAATACTATAAAGGTGGTTCAGTAAGAATGGGTAATGACACACCTTGTCCAGTTGAAGGTAGAGGAACAATAATATTGAATAACTAGATAAAGTGTGAGAATGCTTATTGGGTAAATGGATTGAATTATAATCTATTAAGTGTTTCTTAGTTGAATAATTCAGGTCACAAAGTAGCATTTGAAAATAAGAAGGAAAAGATCTTCAACAAATCTGGAAATCTGATTGGAACCGATGAGCAGACAAAAGGTAACTTATTCTATCTGAATGATACTGACTCCACTTCTTTGATTGCTACTAATGAAGAAATATGGTTATGGCACAAAAGACTGTCTCATGTGAACTTTGACAACATGATAAAGATTAGAAAAAAGAGAAATGTTAGAGGCTTACCAACGATGACCAAGCTCGACAATATCATGTGTAAGAATTGTCAAAAAGGAAAAATGACAAAGTCTAGTTTCAAAAGAAAAACCCATACGTCTGATGCAATTCTAGAATTAGTCCATACTAATTTATGTGGACCTATGAGGACAAAGAGTTATTATGGAGATATATATTTTATTCTCTTTATTTATGATTAATCTCGAATGATGACAATTATGTTTCTAAAAGATAAATTAGAAGAATTTAAGATGTTTAAATGGTATAAGGCTATGGTAGAGAAACAAAGTGGTAAGGATCTGAAATGTTTGAGATCAGATAGAGGAGGAGAATTTATAGCAGATGAATTCACTAACTTTTATAATGATCATGAAATCAAAAGACAGGTCTCTGCACCAAGGACACCACAACAGAATGGAATTATTGGAAGATGGAACATATCCATAGTTAACTGTGCAAGGACACTAATGATAGAGAAAGGCATCACCCAAATATTCTAGAGGGAATCTTTCAGTACTGTTGTTTACACATTGAACAGAGTACAATTGAAGAAAGACACCAAAAAGACACCTTTTGAGCTATGGTATGGATACACACCCAATGTAAGTTATTTCAAAAATTTTGGCAGTCAATGTTATATCTTAAAAGATGATAGAAATGGAAAAATTGACTCCAAGAGTGATGAAGAAATTTTTCTAGGG
>MU223593.1:1165221-1179298 GCA_018584345.1 Thuja plicata
ACACATCTTATTAATTCATTTTAATCTCTCAAATATGTCTTTAGTTATCACTTATTAAGAAACTCCACAATAAGCAATCTATTAGTCTCTTACGGACACGAAACTTATTGCAAGCCACCCCCTACTACACATCTAGGTAACCTACCCTAGGCTCAGAGATCCTAACAGATCTAGCATAGGTCACAACCCTAGTGTACCCCAAATCACTATCCCATACAACAGGAACGGTCACATAGGTACACTAGGAAATAAAATAATTGAAAGGGTCATCATGGTCAGTTTAGGGTAATATCTGACAACACACACGCCATGAAGTAACAGAAATATAATTACACCCCCCAGCCTTTGTATACATCCTAGGTCATCTAAGTCCCAAATAATCAACATATACAAGCACAAAGAACCATACAGATGCATAGAAAACAAAACGTCTTAAAAGACTGAAAAATGAACTATAAGCATATAAACGTTCATCTAATTAACACTCTCCTCATGCATAAAACAAATTCCCTTTTATGCATTAATAGATCTAAATTAACATAATAAACATGTTAATAAAGTTAATAGAATTAATAAGCAATATATTAATCTAAAATTAATATTATCTATTAATTCAAATTAACATTCTAGTTTACTAAAACACAATCAACAAAATATATATATATATATATATATATATATATATATACATTAACACTATCTATATAATGTATTTATTAAACTAAATTAACCATAACCTAAAGTTAATTTAAATAATAATATATATATATTAAAACTAACTTAATTTAAAACTAATTAAAAAAAAATTAAAAAAATTAAAGAAATTAAAAGTAAACTAAACTAAATTTTAAAATTAAATTAAACTTTAAAACTAAAAAAAAAAATTTAAAATAAATATGACTTTGGGGGGGATCCCGTGGTCCCCACACCCCCTGCCTAACTGAGTGGTACCTTACCGCGGGTAGACCGGATCTGCCGCTAGCAGTCCGGCCTACCTTACGGGCTCGTCGCCCTATGGAGAGGGTGGGTGGAGCCCACCGCTCCCCACCCTTCCACATAATGTTTTTTAATTAAAACAAACCTAGGATATTATTAAATAATCAATTCAACTATAATCCATTAATTCATTAAACATAGGGAAATCACTCAATAATCCAAAAATCACCTGAAAACATAATCAAGCAAAATACACCCAAACACAAGAGAAAGGGTATTCAAATTCTGTCAACCTAGACAAATTCGGATAAGGTAGTCATACTAAAACTCATCCAACATTAGGATGATTAGGCTTAGGTTATGGTTTTGGATCTGTATGTTACCTCCCCTCTTTACCATTGAGATGAATATTTATGGGCAAGCTCACTCCTGCCAGTTCAGGGAAGATGATGCCATGTACCTGCAATCCTGTCATCAAAGAACATGCATATACATACATAATATAATATCGCAATCAATGATAGGGATTGGTCGAACGTGTGGATCTCGCCGAAGCAAGTAACTATGTCTCCATCCTCTACCACAACAACACATCAACAAGTACATTCACATATAAGACAACCATACACATGCAAGTATGGGGTAAGTATATCATACTCTGAAGTTGACATATAATAATCAACATGATAACATCATCACATCCATCTATGCATAAGGTAAAATCATAACATCATAAACAAGTATCATCATCAAATAAAATAATATCAGCTCACATGAAATGTGGCCTAAAAGAAATAAGCCAATCAACTGAAACCACTACCTAAAAGAGTACAACATCACAAACTAAAAATAAAAATATGAGTGGGTATTACACTAGATGACAAGAATGTCATCGGTACAAAATGGATATTCAGAAATAAGTTGAATGAGAATGGAGAAGTCACAAGGAACAAAGCAAGACTAGTATGCAAGGGGTATGCACAAGAGGAAGGTATTGACTATGGAGAATCCTTTGCACCCATTTCTAGGCTAGAAGGTGTAAGAATACTACTTTCTTATGTTGCATATAAAGGATTCAAGGTATATCAAATGGATGTCAAGTATGCATTCCTGAATGGAATACTTGAAGAAGAGGTATACATTGAACAACCAGAAGGGTTTGTCGATCCAGACAAGAGAAACATGGTATGTAGACTTTATAAAGCCTTGTATGGATTAAAAAAAGCTCCTAGAGCCTGGTATGAATGACTTCATTCCTATCTTATAATTATTAGATTTGTAAGGACTAGTGAAAAAAGTAATCTTTATTTAAAGGAAGATACTGATACTAACACTTTGATTGCTAAAATATTTTTTGATGACATCATATTTGGAGGCAATTATATTCTATGAAAATTATTTTCTAATGAAATGAACAAAGAGTTTGAGATGTCTATGGTTGGAGAGATCAAGTTCTTTCTTGGTCTACAGATCATTCAACAAAGTGAAGCTATTTTCATTACACAGTCCAAATACATTAAAAAGGTCTTGAAAATATTCAAGATAGAAGAATCCAAACCAGTTGGAGCACCGATGGCTACTGGATGTAAGTTGACAAAGGAGGACAAGACAACAGAGGTAAATCATACTTTGTACAGATCAATGATTGGAAAAATCATGTATGTTGTACACACTAGACCAGATATTGCACATGTAGTAGGAATTGTTGCTAGATTTTCTTCTAACCCCAAGGAATCACATATGATTGTTGTGAAAAGAATTCTAAGATATCTAAAGAATACTAAGGAATTTGGCTTATGGTATAGAAGAGAAGGAAAATTTGAACTTAAGGTGTTTACCAACGCTGATTGGGCTGGAAATCTTGATGACCGCAAAAGAAGAACTAGAGGATCATTCTTTATGGGTGACAGACTTGCCACATAGATTAGCAAGAAGCAGGGATGCATCTTTCAGTCTATTGTAGAAGTAGAGTATGTTACTGCTGCTGCAAATTGCTCAAATATTGCATGGATCAAATAGTTGCTGGAAAGTATGCATATGAAGATCTTAGAACTGGTGATTATCTATTGTGATAACACCAGTGAAATTAACATTTCCAAAAATCCAGTCATGCATGCTAAAACAAAGCATATTTCCATCAAGTATCATTAGGTAAAAGAACAAGTTCAGGAAAAAGAGGTGATACTTGAGTATGTGCAATCAAAACAATTAGTTGATATCTTCACCAAGCCACTGCCCAAGGATACATTTGAGTACTTGAGAAAAAGACTAGGGGTCAAACCCTTGTCTACTGGTCAGTAAAATTACTGAAGGCTACATCAACCTACATATTATCAAAATATTAGGAATGTTGATGCAAGCATAGAGATGAACTTCAAAGATACATCTATATACAGACAGGTATATAGCAGAACCGAGCACCAGAGCATATTGTTGTATTGATGATGGATAAGGGAAATTCAAGGAATATATTATGGATAGAGAAAAAAAAGATTGTTTGACATAAATGTCAGATATCCATGAGATATTTGTTTGGCATTGCTGTCAAAGAGAGATAAAATATCCATATTATCACATCCTTCTAGAAAAGGGAGAAAAAAGTATCTATTAGCACATTACTCTAACAAGGAGAGATTATATTCTTAGAGAGAGAAATTGTATGGAAAGATTACACAAAGAGAGAGTTGCTAACAAGAGAAAAAGACATCAAAAGAGAAGAACAGTCAAGGGAGAGAAATTGACACAATGAGAGGACACAACACATTAGAAAATAGAGAGCTACAAGAATCAAATCTAAGCTAAAACAAAGCTTACCAAAGGTCAGACATTTATCGGTTAAACAAAAAAAAAATATTGGTAGTTTGATGAATTTCTACTACTGTATTGCATATTGTATTAGAAATAGTATAATGTGATAATATAGTATGTTTCCATCAATGCCAAAGGGAGAGATTGATGACATATAACTAATTGAATGTTTGACAATGTTAAGTTGAAGATAATGCAAGGCATTAAATCATTTAATGTATTGTATTATCATTGATGTCAACTTGATATCATCTGTATGACCATGTAAGTAATGCCAAAGACTTTAGAGAACCAATATAACAAAGTTCATGCTTTTAGCAATGCATAAAAGTCAAGTATTTACTGAGTGACAAACAACAATGATGGTGTGCACACCATCGGTAAAGGTAAAGTCACCGTGATACCTGACGATCAAGAAGACCGTGTTTCCCGACAAAGCAAAACCATAGTATGCCCAATGAGATGAAAACATAGTTTCCCAATGAGCAAAAATCCAATGATGCCTGATAGATGGAGATCACCGACAACTAACTGCAAAGGTGACCGATAGAATAGAGAGTTTAGAAAATGACAAAATATCTAGCTGGCAGAGCTAAATAAGGACTTAACTAGTTGTCTACTTTGTTTTATTAGACCAGAGATAAGTGATTGATTTAAAGCTGATTTGTACAATTGGAAAGAAGATATATACAACACAAATCAAGAGATATGCTTTAAATCAAATTGGTTGGATCATTTTTCATGCCAAGAATCAAGAATCAAGAAACAATGAATATCATGTCTATATAAGAGACAAGCTTAATTCATTTTCGAAATGCATGAAAAGGGGATTTAAGGGGAGTGAATAGAAGGAGGATGCTAAAGAAATACTTCATGCAGTCCTGATCAATCAAGCTGAAGGAGATCTAAGGAATTCTACAGACACTGAGGAACAGTGAAGCACAACATCATAGAGCAGAAAGTATGGAGCACAAAGAATTGAATTAATACATTGATCAGAGAGGTAATGTACTTAAATAGATCTGAAAATGTGCAATTAAAAGTTGCATTGGAAACATGTCATAGTGTTTTAGTTTAACCATTGAAGCATCAAGTCTCTTAATAGAGAAGGACTTAACAATCTTCTATATATTAAGGTACATTTGAAGGAGTGCCAAAAAGGTTGATTCATGAAAGTAGCATTGGATATGCCCGATGCCTATTGATAGTCTAAGAGAGAGGCTGATTCAAGGATGGTAGCATTAGATGCCCGATACTAAGTGACAACCTCTATGTATAAAATCCTCTAACAAGGTCACACTTAATAGTGTGTTTGTAACCTTTAATAGGGTTGGTTCCTAATAGGGCTCACTTCAGAAGAGTGAAAATTTGGGATACCGGTCCCAGTGGTTTTTCCCGTAACAAGGTTTCCACGTTAAAAATTCATGTGTTATGTGTGTATGATTCATTTCTTTATTGTTTTGTATCTGACATAGTTAACACTAGATTGATTGGTATACTCTGCTTATTTACTAAGTTTTGGTAAATAGTTATACTGCTTATCAGTAATCAAGAAAGAATAAGGATTGACAGAGAAAACCGATAGATAGTTAAATCATTATTAGTATTTCATGGCATGCATCTTGTAGGGACATAATAATCTAAGGTTTATTGATTGGTGGTTAATTTTAAAGGATAAAATTTTGAGGCCACTGATTCACCCCCCCTCTCAATTATTACTAACAAATATGTATATGATTAATCATATCATATCAAGTTGACATCAATGATAATACAATACATTAACTGATTTAATGTCTTGCCTTCACTTTTGCAGCTTGGTGATCATCAACTTATCATCTTCAAAAATTCAATTAGTTATAGTTCATCAATCTCTCCCTTTGGCATTGATGGCAACATACTATGAAATATATAGTATAAGATATGCCATAACATACCAAAATTATTGTTCTATAACCAATTCAAATATCTGAGTCTCGATGAGCTCTTCTAACTTAGATTTGACTCTTGTTGTGTGCTTTCCCTTTCTTCATTCCCTTTAATGGATAGGTGTAGCAATATTGTCTTCTGATTTTTATCTCTCCCTTTCTTATAGAATCTCTTCTCCCTTTTTTGGATAGATATCCAGTGTTAACTCTCTTCCAATTATCTCCCTTTGATGGATGATTATACTTCATTGAATATCTCTCTTTTTATGTTATAGAACCTCTTCTCCCTGATGTATATTTCATTGAATATTCCTCTAGATGTACTTATCCCTAATGGATATTTTATTGAATTCTTCTCTCCCTTTGAAAAAAATTCCAAACAAAAAGTTATCATTGAATCTCCTCTCCATCATCAATACAACTCTGTAGTGGCAACAATATCTCTGTTGTGTGGTTCAGATAAGTACCTTCAGTGTATTGATATGTCCTTGCAGTCCATATCTTAGCTTGCATCAACATGATTTGATCTTCTAATAATGTGTAGGCTGATGCAACCTCTAAGTCATCTTAGTGACCAGTAGACAAGGGACAAACCCCTAGTCTATTCCTTAGGTACTCAAATGTGTCTTTTGGCAATGGTTTTGTGAACATGTCTTCTAATTGTTCTTTGGATTGTACATATTCCAGTATCACCTCTTTCTCTTGTACGTGTTCCCTCAATTAATGATACTTAATAGCTATGTGCTTTGTCTTAGCATGCATTACAAGGTTCTTTGAGAATTTATAGCACTAGTATTTTCACAATATATAATTATTGGGTCATGAATTTTTTCATTCATACCTTTCAACAATTGCTTGATCCATGTAATGTTAGAGAAATTTGTAGCAGCAACCACATATTCTGCTTCTGCAGTTGATTGAGATATGCATCCTTTCTTTTTAATTATCCATGTGACAAGTTTGTCACCCATAAAGAATTATCCTCATGTTGTGCTCTTTCTATCATCAAAGTTTCCATCCCAATCAACATTAGTATAAACTTGTAGCTCAAAGTTGCCTTCTTTATTGTACTATAAACCATAGTATTCAGTATTCTTCAGATATCTCAAAGTTATTTTGACAACAGTCATGTGTGATTCCTTAGGATTAGTAGAGAATCTTGCAACTATACCAATTGCATGTTCTATATCTGGTCTAGTGCATACAACATACATTAGTTTTCCAATCATAGATCTGTATAAGGTCTGATTTACCTTTGTTGTCTTGTCTTCCTTTGTCAATTTGCATCTAGTTTTCATAGGTGTTCCAATTGGTTTGGAGTCCTCCGTATTGAATATCTTCAGTGATGATCATATTTTTTTCCATTATTATGCAAAGGAAATAGTTTCTGAACCATCGGTACATGATTATTGAAAGACAAGATTATAGTGTAACCCAAAATAACAAGTTACAGTGTAAACCAATGAAAAAACCTATAGAGGAACCCAATAGACAACTTCATAAGAGAACCCGACAACATAGGTTACAATGTAAACCAACGACACAACCTACAGAGTAACCCAACAAAGCAGTAAATAGTGTAAATTGATAGAGAAGACAACAAAGGAACCCAATAGATAGTATGTAGAGAAACCCAAGAGGAAAGACTACAGAGCAACTCGAGCACCAATCTACCGAGAGACATTTTTAATTCCAAGAAATGTGGATCTAATTTACATGTTAGATAAAACACTTAAGTTTTATATTTAGCTTAAAGCTTAGTTTTAAATCCATTTCTTGAGGTACAAGTAAAGAAAGTATAATTGTTTTAATCAATCTAACTAATTGAAAACATGCAAACTAGGTGATCAAGGTCAAGTTGTAAACCTTTGATCATAGAGTTATCATTGTAATGCATGAAACTTATTTAGGTCAAATTCATTGTATAAATAGACGTGAAATCAATCAGAAAAAGATGATGTGATGATGATTGTAGTTGAGGAACACATCTAAGGATCAGATGAAAAGTTTCATATAGAAGAACAACAAAAGATGGAATCAGTTACAAAGAACAAGATCAGTCACTATAGGTGATACATCATATTGTAAACTTTAATGGATCTGTACTCAGCAATTCTAGATTGCATATACTCAAGTCAATAAGTATATTTGACTACATTCTAACAAGTGTAGAAAATAGAAGAAATCCTTTGAGAAGGTAGATTTAACAATCCTTTTGTAAATCTCTTAACTAAGTGACAACTAAATAGTGTTTGTAAAGCTCTTAACAAAGTAGACCTTAACTAGTCTAAACATGTTACTCCTAACAGGGTAAGATCATCAGAAGTGATAAAACGTGTAAACCTTAACCGACCCCTTCCATTCTACAGATAGTGAAGCTTTGTGGGTTTCATCCCTACCACAGTTTTTACCTTCTAATAGGGGTTTTCTACGTTACCAAATCTTGTTTCATGTGCCATTACATTTCATGAATGTTTACATGCAAATTAATTTTATGAATTGATATTACATACACAAAGATAGAATAGCACATATGGTATGCAATGCAAGGAATTGATTACTAAAGGATCTAGATCAATTGATAAAAAGTTGTAAGGGTACTGATTCACCCCTCCCTTCTTAGTACACACCATTCTATTATTCCAAAAATTGGTATCAGATCTAGATCTATTATTTGGAAAAGTTTAAATCACTTGAGAGAAAATATCATACAATGGAAAAGTATAAGATATGAAAGAGTATTGAGAATTATAAGTTAGAGATACAAATATTCTATGAGAAACATAAAGAAGCTAGAGTTAAGATGAGAGAGCTACTGGATGAAATAAAGGTTATGACATCTCGCTATAATGAAAAAACTATCATGAAGAAGAGATACTTGATTTGTTTGAGTCAACATGATCTACATCTAGCAATACATTAGACACATCTGAAGGAAGCATTACAAATTTGAATGAAATCAATCAACATCTAGCTAGACAAGTGAAATCACTAAAAATAAATCAAGAAACATAGATGGTTATGATGGTAGCAAGAAATAACACTAGCTATTGATGACAGAAGGAAGATCACTGAAAAGCTACAAGAAAGAGAATTAGAAATACAAAGACTTACTGAACCTCATCATGAGATCACCAATCAAATTGTTCTTATGAGTCATGAGGCAAACTGAGTGAACATAGAATTGAATGGAAATTTGGAAGCTATTGGTGAACTAAGAGAATAAAATGAAAAACTAAAGCATGAAGTAAGAATTCAGCAACAACACAATGATATGATCAAGAAAGTTGAAGAAAGCACAAAAATAATTGATGATTTTCTGGAAGGACAAATAGGAGTCAAAAACAATACCATTCTACAATATATCAAGCATGGAGAATCACCATACCAAGCTGATCCAAAAGATGTCTACACAAACCCAAGACCAATGAAGTAGTCATGGAATCACTATGGAAAACTAGGCCACTCATCAAATGTTTGTAGGAGAAAAACCAGAGGTATTTCTAAATCCACATCTACTTTCATAGGAAATTATTATAATTGTAACAAGAAAGGACACAAATCTCATGAATGCAGATCTAAGGTGAAAGAACCAAATAAGGAAACCTACATGGAAAAATACTATCCTACTTGCAAAATGCATGGGCACACATCTCTTGAATGCATGAAAAATAAAAAGCAAGCATGGAAGGCTAGAGAACAAGAAAATGCTTATCAACTGAAAAGAGTCAGTAACTCATGTGTTTAAGATTACAACACATGGGAAAATTGCACAAC
The DNA here is from genome assembly GCA_018584345.1 of Thuja plicata. Classification (NCBI taxonomy): domain Eukaryota; kingdom Viridiplantae; phylum Streptophyta; class Pinopsida; order Cupressales; family Cupressaceae; genus Thuja; species Thuja plicata. The sequence continues at coordinate 1,174,671 of MU223593.1, forward strand.
ATGTGGTAGATATGGACACAGCTGCAAACTGCATGAGAAAATGGATGAGAAGGTCTAGAAGCTGGACTAACCCTGGAATCACATGCTTACACTTTCATAGGGTTGATCATCTAAGAAAGGACTGCAGAGACCAAGTGATAGAGACAAACACTTTTCCCAATGAAAATAACATTGAAGACATCATAAAGATGAGAAAAAAAATGTGGAGGAAAGCTACAAACACTGATGATGTTGGACCAAGCAATACAATTGGTGACACCTTATCCAATGGATCTGGTGACATCACCACCCCCACCTAAGTAGAAAAAGTATGTAACTACACTATACCAAGTTATATTTTACATTAGTTCCATTATACATTGATAAAATACCAAACTAGCATGAATAAACATACACTATGGTATTACTTGTTATGATTTTGTGAATACAATCCTGTCAGTCAAATGGTTACCAAGAATCATCAGTGTACATACAAAAACTAAGTTTTTAGTGTAAATTGAGACTCATCGGTAATCATGTAAAAGACATTGAAGTCTTCACCACTTACCAAGCACCGTCAGTAAACATGTGAAAGGTAATGTGAGTTTTCACTTACCCTGAGCTGGAAGTTTGTGTGATACCTGAGCGACTTCATCTTCAAACACCAAGAAGTGGGTAGAGCATTAATTACAACACTTAGGGAATTATCTATAAAAAGGTGATGAAATAGCTCATTCACTCAACATGCAATTAAGAGTGAAGAAGCAGAGCAAAGAGAAGAGAATAGAGAGAAGAATAATGACTAGATTACAGAACCAATTAAAAAGAAAATCCACAACATTCAGACAGGTCAACAACAGCTACAATAGATCAAGTGAGTAACCAAGACCCACCAAGCTCACAGTGTGTTTACGAGAAAAGCCCTAAATTTCCAAAAACCATGGAAAGCACATCTCACATTTCCAAGATCAAGAATGCCAAGGATAAAAAGGTTAACCTAAGAAAGAAAACTACATGTGAAGAGCCAAAGTACAAAATATTTCAAGAGATAGCTTCACAATCTGACGATGCTGGTGCATTTTCAAGCATAACACCTAGGGTTTTGCTGATCGAGGATGTCCAAGAATATTTCCACTACAAATTTGCAAAAATCAGAGATCTGGAGGTTGAGCAAGCTTACAAGAAGCTTTGCACAAATAGAATCATTAAAGATGAACATGAACATATAGAGGTGAAAGGGTTGACAAATGCCCTAATGTTCTCAAAGGAGTTTAAAACCGAGTGGATCCAGATAGTGCTGAGAAGAGTGCATGACCGAAAGATGTGGCTGGACGAGCCAAAACAAATCACTAAGGATGTAATACACGCAGTGACTAGTTATCCAATAACTGACAAGGCCAAGGAACTTAAACAACCTTCATGCCCCGAGATTGAGTAGATGATAGGTGTAGAATGGGATGGTAGAGGATTGAAGGTAAACTCCATCAAAGATCCAGAACTAAAATTTGGTGCATGTGTATTGGGATACAAGATATTCCAAGCCAGCAGATTAAACAATATTGCATGCAAATCAGTAGACACTGCTCACAAGATTGTAAAGAAGGGTCTACAGTTGGATCTATCCAAGCTTCTACTAAAGCAATTAGAGGAGAACATGAGGAAAATAAGGTCTGCTAAGTCCAATTCTTGTAAGTTTGGATCACTTCTAATGTGTACATTTTTATATTTCTAGAACTTCTTCCCATCTATTGGTAATGTCAACTGGGACACTACTCGACCAGTTACAATTCAAATTAGTGAATTCATCAAGTCACTAGGTGACAACTTTACATCAGTTATGGATGCTTATTTCACTGGATTTAAGGATAGAATGTAGAAAAGGATGAGGACACCAAAACAACAGGTAGAATAATATAAAGCTGATATTTGTTTTATGGTGGACACCAATACAACTTTGATCAAACTAGCTATACTGAGGACATCATGGTTAGCCCCACTTGAATATGAGATTAACATAGATCTATATATGTTAAATGTGGCCTTCTTATTCAACCATACACTTCAACATAGTCCTTATTCATTAGACACATACAAAAATGAACATGATTTATTCATCTTGCATGCCTGTATGATTCAACCTATTGCCTCCTCTCTATACGAGGTTTTGAATGGCTCTTAGAATGAGAGTCACACAACCTAGACCAATCCAAGAATGTAGGATTTTTCTCCATGAATGCAATGCAAGATTAATCTAAGAATGAAAGATGCAAGATTTATCTAAGAATGAAAGAGATTAAACTATGACATGATTTGAAAGAGATTTGCAAGATTAATCTAAGAAATGAAACTAATCTATTGCAAATGAGAGCTTAATAGAAATGAGATTATGAGCTATAAAATGCAGCAATAATTATTTATTCTAACAATGCATATTCTTGAATGAGAAATGGGATTTCTTTTATTGACTGAGAGTCTGCTCAGAATAGAAAGTTTCCTTTTGAATTAAAACAGATAAAAAAAGCTAGTTCAGATTAGCAAGTTTTCTTTAAAAGAAAACAATGAACTGTTTTATTTTTTATTTTAATTGTTTTCTTTCTCTTTTAAAGCACAGCTAATTCAAAGTTTCTATTTCTTAACTGGAGAGAAGATTTTTGAGAGAATATTTAATTAAATAAATAGAATATGACCTCATAAATGTATTTTCTCAATTATTTGAATAATTAAATTCAATTTTTGAAATCAGGATATTTATTTAATAATTAAATATTATTTAATTCTTTTTTATGTGTTTTAGCTAAAAGGGGTAAATTTAATTTAATTAAAGTGCTAGGACTTTATAATTAAATTAATTCAATCATAGGGTTTGTTTAGCTAATTGATTAATATTTAGGAATTAAATATAATGTATGATTAATGCAGATTTAGGATTTTTTGCACTTGACACTTAGGTTGAGTAGAGTCAGTCAAAACTCAGAATTGCCTAGTACAATAGGACTTTGATGATTTAGAATAATGACAAATTCAACAAAATTGGTTAGGGTTGCAAGATGCCAATTTTGGGGTGTTACATTTTGCCCCTCTTTGAATTGATGTGCGAGCAATGCATTGATTCAAAGAATAGTCTGATGTCTGAAGCACAAAAGAATAGATTTCAAAAATTAATGATGCAAAGATCGATTGATCAAGATTTTAGAGCCGTCTCCAGGATAGAGCTTAACTCTCTGAAGTCTAGGTTAGATTTTCAAGACGCCGGTCAAGTAGAGTTTTCGAGGGTCATCTCCAGAATGAAGCTTGATCCTTAGGTATCTGGGTTAGATTGCCCCGATACCTAATAGATTAAGATTTTTAGAATCATCTCCAGAATGAAGCTTGATCCTCAGGGATCTAAGTTAGATTGCCCCGATACCTAATAGATTAATATTTCAAGAATCATCTCCAGAATGAAGCTTGATCCTTAGGAATCTAAGTTAGATTTCTCAGATACCTAATAGATTTATATCTTTCAAAAGACTATCCCCAGAAGGAGGCTCAACCTTCAGGAGTCAAGGTTGGATTGCCCTGATACCTGTCCATAAAAATATAGTCAATAGAGGTTTTTAGAACTATCTTTAGAATGAAGCTTAGTCCCCCAATATCTAGGTTAGATTGCCCAGACACTAGTTATATTGAGTTTCAAAATCATCTCTAGAGAAGAGATTGATTTTTAGGAGTCAAGGTTAGATTGCCCCAATTCCTGATATATGAGTTTTTGAGAATCATCTCTAGAATGAAGCTTGATCCTCAACAATCTGAGTTAGATTGCTCAGATACTTAATAGATTGAGATTTCAAGAATCATCTCTAGAATGAAGCTTGATCCTCAGGGATCTAGGTTAGATTACCCCGATACCTAATAGATGACGAGATGTAAGGAACAGAGATGCCCTTAGTGATTGAAAGTCATGGAACACCTAGTTTTGTCTGTGAGGTACAAAAAGCTAAACATGCCCCAAGCGATGAGATACCTCTAGCAACGAGGATTTTTGAAAATTAGATTAGATTGATTGGAATAGATTCAATGATGTAATCATCCTGCCCCCTCAGGAGCGAAATAGAAAGATGACATGTCATAATGGTAATTGAGAGTGAGAAATCACAGATAGATGTTGAATCAAAGATCAAGAAGAACTCAGAATAGATTACAGAAGAATTCAAATGATTTAGAATCAATTTTGAGCGATTTCAAGGTTTGGTTGACCAAGTTTGACTAGGGTTGACCAGAGTTGACCAGAATTGAATTTTGATGAAAAGAGTCAAAGATTTGAGAAAATGATGATAGAATAAGATTTTGAAAAAGAAAGAAACGTCAGAAAGTTGACTGCACAAGCGTCTGATCGCGTCGGTCCTAAAAATTTTAAAATGTAATTTTGAGCTATATAGGAGTGTCAGATTTCAAGTTCGATCACAAAAATGAAACATGTTTGAAAATTAGATTCCAGTTCAAAGCATTTGGAATTGAAGAGCGAGAGCAAGGATCAAACACCTGTAACACCCCAAAATTGGCATCTTGCAACCCTAACCAATTTTGTTGCATTCGTCGTTCTTCTAAATCATCAAAGTCCTATTGTACTAGGCAATTCTGAGTTTTTCACTAACTCTACTCGACCTGAG
>MU223593.1:1190308-1201601 GCA_018584345.1 Thuja plicata
AAGAAAACATTTTATTGAATTCTTTTCAATAAAGCTTTCTATTTTAATTGGCTTTTCTAAATTATTTTATTTCAAACAGGAAAGTTTCTATTCTGGTCTTCTCAGGGTTTATAAAAGAACCCTCTTTCTTCATTCAAATCCCCTGAAAAACTTGAATTAAAATTGCATTGTTACTATACTGAATTGTTAGCTCATTTTCATAATCTCATATAGCTTAATTTCAATTTGCAAAGTAGAATAGCTTCAATTTCTAGATTAAATTGCATTGAAATCATGAAGCATTCATGTTTAGATTATCATTCATATTTCAATTTCTAGCATAATCTTTGCATTTTATAGCATTTATCATGGTTAAAAATCCTTCGTTCTTAGATGGTCCATAGTTGTGAGGCCCTCGTCCTGAGAGAAAATTTCAAAACTCCATCTAGATAGAAGGCAACAGGTCAAATCACGCAGATAGTCAGGATGAATAACTCATATTCAGCCTTGGCTGTACCTGGTGAAGAATGACTATGTTGAAGTGTGTGGTTGATTTAGAAGGCCAAAATTAACTCATACAACACCTTGGCAGTTGTGATGAAGCCAGGTCACTAAAGAAGAACCCCTCAATGTACAAATCCAGGAGAACGCAATGAAGTAAGCATTGAATTGTTGCCACAATGCAAGTCAAGAATGAAAATGAAATCCTATGCTAGATGCAATTCCTAGGACATGGTTGTAAGACCCATCAGATATTTTTCATCATAGAGCATTTTTGGGACATTGGAGTTGATACAATCCTTACTGGTTCCACTGCAACCATAAGAATATGAATATGACTTTCATTGGATAAGATATAGGAAATGAACATAAGCACCAGAGCATAAAAGCCAAGATGAACTAAACATTGTTTCCAGTAGATGTTGCAAGAGTACACTAGTAGCGAGGCATTCAAATCTAAGATAGTTACCATGAGTACAATCATGCATAAACAAATAGATCAATAACAATCAAGGAGATAGTTCCGAACTCACCTTGGTGTACAAATAAACAAGACCGAGGGATGTGAGGCTTTTCCACTTGAATGGGGAGCTCTTATCACATACACCCTATTTATTTGACGTTACCAGATCATCAGGACTACACCAACAAGTAGTAGAAAAAGAAAATATCAACAAAATCCATGAGAACAGACAACATACAAAGAAATATTCAATCATAGCTCAACCAGTTTCAAAGTTATCGAATATGTATGTGTATAGGGGTGTTGAAAAATACCATTGTGCTTGTGAGTGCATTGTGTTTGATTGTTATGTATAGATGTTTACATTTGAGATATCCAATGTGTGTTGAAAAAAACTAATGTGTCCAAAGATAGTGTTGAAAAACACTATTTTAATTGGGGTGTTGAGAAGCACCAGTTTGTGTCAGTAGATAGCTCTCTTGAGAAGTGACAAGATTATTGAATCTAGATGCGATCAGATTTGGGGACCCATTCCCCTAGTAGTAGTGACTGACTTGACGTATGTTGCGAGGACAAACTGGATTTGGTTGCCCCCAGGAATATGGCATTGAATCAATGTCAAGTCAATAGGGTTCACAGAGGAACCAAAGTGTCATGAAAGTGACCGAAAGCTATGTACAAACTAAGGAAAAGGATCGTCAAGACTGAGTGTTAATAGATAGAGAATTGAGTACAACTCCAACTATAATGAATGTGAGAAATCTCAATAGTATGATGACAGTAGGAAAATGTGGTGAGAACCACTGGTGACTGACGTGAGAGAGATTCTCAAGTGAAGAGATCGTAGTACTAGCTAGACATTAGTAGGCAGATGCAGTGAGAACCACTGGTGACTGATGTTAGGGAGATTCTCAAGGAGAGAGAAGTTAGTATAAGCCAAGCGACAGTAGGCAGACGTAGTGAGAACTACTAGTGAATGATGTGAGAGAGATAAGACTATGCCCCCTAGACTAGGAAGGTTGTCCCAAGAGTATGACCAGTTTCAATCCATGTAAGTTGGTGTCTTGATGGGAACTAAGAGAATGTGGAAAAGCAAATGCAAGTAGGAAAGCAACAAAGCGGGAAAGAAAATGTATAAAGCCAAGTGGTGCTGCGATAGATATAACAATGTGGAACAAGAGGCACATGTTTACCTGGTTTTCATCTTCTTGGCAGAAATTCTTTTTTTTCTACCATGACGCATGTTTGCCAGGTTTTCATCAATGACACCTTTTCTCTTTCTCTTTCTTTTTTTTTTTTTTTAATTTTAAATTTTTTTTTTTGTATTTTTGGAATATATGATTTTTTTGGAGATACATCAAAGCGCCTATTGCTAGGTTTTCACTAAGATGATCATTTTTCAGGAATTTTTAGATTTTTAGAATTTTTTCAAGACTTTACTATATATAGGAACACACTGAAGATGTCTCAGCTATAGAACTATTTTAGATGAAAAGTGTTGATTGGCTCCTTGAGTTTCTCCCCTTGAGTAGTAGAAATTTGATAGGTGCTACACCCAAATACTACAGTGAAAACATACAGACCAAGCCAATTTGGTTCAAATTTTACTTTCTGGATCCGATGTTGTTGATTCTTAGGGTTCTCCCTCAGAACAAGGTCACTCGCCTGGAAGACCCTTGGTCGAACCTTCTTGTTATATCTCTTGGACATCCTCTTCTAGTATGCTCTAAGGTGATAGAACGCCACTTTCTGATGTTCATCAAGTACTTCTAGCTCTTGTAGCTGGGATATTTTTTTATTATCATCAGTAATGAGGCCTTTCAGAGATACTCATAGAGAAGGAATCTCAACCTAAACTGGTAACACAACATCTTCTCCATAAACCAAAGCATAGGGCATAGCTCCTATTGGTGTTCTTATGCTTGTCCTGTATTCCCAGAGAGCTGGATTGATCTAGAGATGCCAATCTTGTCTAGATTTGTGAACTATCCAATGTAGGATTTTAAGGATTGTCTTGCTTGATGCTTTCGCCTATCCATTACCCTATGGATAATTGATGGAAGACCAGTGCTGATTAATTTTAAACTTAGAGCATAGCTCTGTCAAATCCTTATTTTTGAATTGCCCCCCATTATCAGTGATTATTGCTGAGGGTACACCATACCTGTGCTGGAAATACAATAATGGGAAAGCAAGATATTGAGAGGGGGGGGTGAATCAGATCTTAGAAATTAAACACTTAAAACAAAATGATCCACCTTCATACATATATGAATCTAATGTAATATCAAATAGCATCCACACAATGAAATAAATAACACATAACACAAGAACTTGGTAACCCAGAAACCCAAATAGGTAAAACTAGGGTGGGGATGACACCCAAAAAATTCTCCACTACTGTAGTAATAAAGTGTGCCTGTTAAGGCTACAAAAGTTGATTACAAGATGCAATCTACCCTGTTAAAGGTCTTCCCGGTTAAGAGCTAAAGATCATTACAATCTACCCTATGAAAGGATTTCAACTTACAATAAAGTAAGCACTCTGTTAGGAGATAAAGAAAGGTCTGCTAGAACCACTCTGTTAAGAGATTTTCACCTGATACAATGATTAGAATGTCTCAAGTATTGATCCTTTGTTATGCACTCTGATGATGATGACAGATCTCCTCTTTCCAGTACCTTCTATGATCTCATAATATGATATAACTTTACTCTGCTATTCACTGTGTTGTCACTCTGCTTGATCTCTGCTTCTTAACAAAATAACCCTCTGTGCATTTCACTTCAAAATGTAGTCACCACATACACTTCATCTACTCTCTTCTTTTCACACACGAAAATAGGGTTGAGAAGCAATCTAATATATCTGTTCAAGTCTGATAGCGAGATATAGATCAACAATCAAGATCTAATACCCATACCTTGATGGTATTACAATTAATGTTTACAATAGATCATGCATAGAATAAAACAATTAAATGCATAACTAACTCTGTAGAAGAATATTAAATGCATACATAAGTCGGCCCAAAAAGCTTATACAAGTCAGCTAGATCACTTATCCTCGAAGTTTAAATCATTTCAGACATGTATACAAAAACTGTTCTTCTCAGCACTTGACTTCTCTATCGCTCGACACTTAACATCTCTGTATGCTACTCGGCTTAGCAATGTAACTCGGCTCAATAATGTAACTAGGCAAACAGAAAACTACTCGACAATGTTACTTGACCTTGCATAGTTTTAGCTCTGCCACAGTGGTAGCCAACTAAAACTGCCTAAGTGAATGACTAAGTGTTGGTCACTAATCATCAACAGAACTTAGAGATTAACAACCTGCAGATGATGTAGTTGAGAATGAACATTGATACCAATTTTCCATTGGCAACAGTGAGAGGGACTGCCTCCACCCACTTGGTAAAATAGTCTGTAGTTTTGATGATGAACTTATGTCCATTTGAGGACAAGGTATAAATTTGACCCACCAAATCAAAGGCCCATTTTTGAAATGGCTAGAAAGTAATGAAGAGAATAAGCTCCTTGGCTGGAGCATGAATCAGATTTCCATGTAGTTGACACTATTTGCAAGACTTACCAAATTGTGTAGCTTCTTTTTCCATGTCTAGCCAATAGTAACTAGCTCTAATAAGTTTACAGGCTAGTCAAGCCATTAGAGTGAGACCCACAGATGCCTCCATGCACCTCGAATAATGCATGTTTAGACTCATCAGGTTCTAAACACCTAAGAAGGGTACCATCTAGACCTGGCCTATACAAGTCATTAGCGATGATGACAAACCATGAAGCACTATAGATTAAGTGAAATTTCTCATTCTGGGTGTAAGTGTCTGGAACAATTTGGTCACGAAGGTAGGAATAAATATGATGGTAGTGGGATGAGTCATGTCCAATGATAGAACAGATCATCTGGGACTCATGGGAATCATAGGCCAGGTAGCGTAACATCTCTAGTAGGAATTCATGTCAGAAGTCATGCTTTGGCATCTGTAGCATGGAAGCAAGAGTAGCCATTGCATCTGCTACTTTATTATCTGCCCTTCGAACTTGTTGAAATGTGATATAAATAAAATATTTTCTTAGTTCATCAACCAACCGTTTATAAGGCACCAGCTTGTCATCTTTTTTCTGATAGATATCATTTACTTGATTGATGACTAATTGTGAATCTCCAAGGACATTTAGCTCATCCACTCACCACTTAAGGGAAATGTTCATACCATTAATCAAGGCTTCATACTTGGTGATGTTATTTGTACAAGGAAATAGCATCTTGTATGCTTTTGGTAAAGAGTACCTTTGAGGTGTGGGGAACAGTATCCCAACACTTGACCCCTGTTGGGTAAATGAACCATCAAAGAACATAGTCCAGGATCTATGCATGAGAAGTAATATGGACTCATCTGGAAATTCAATGTTCAATGGTTGATGATCTACTAGAGGTGCTTCTGTCAATTGATCTGCAATTGCTTGCCCCTTGATGGCTTTTCTTTCTACATAATCAATATTAAATTCATTGAGAAGCATGACCCATTTGGCTAGTCTACGTGTGAAGGTAGCTTTACTAAGAAAATATTTTAGAGGATCAATCTTAGCAATGAGGCGTGTAGTATGAGCCAGCATGTAGTGTCACAATTTTTGTGAAGCAATACCACTGCAAGGCAAGCATTCTCTATAAAATAATAGTTTGTTTCATATGAGACCATAGTTCTACTAATGTAGTAGATAGCCCTTTCTTTTTTGTTATGATATTATTGATCTAATAGGACACCCAATGATGTATTTGTAGTAGAGATGTAAAGTATGAGTGGCTTCCCATGAATAGGAGGCATCAATATTGGCAGGTTTGTGAGACATTTTTTGATTTGTGTGAACCCCTCATCACATTCTTTGTTCCATTGGTAGGCCACACCTTTGTGTAAAGTCTTGATGAATGGTTGTGACTTGTCCACCAGTTGTGAGATGAAGCACTAGATAGACTGTAATCAGCCTTGAAGTCCTCTCATTTGTCTGATATTCCTTGGTGGTGGCATTTCCATGATAGCTTGGAATTTTTCAGGATCCACTTCTATGCCTTTTGTAGAGATGATATAACCAATCAGTTTTCTAGATGTTACGCTGAATGCACATTTCTTAGGATTGAGCCTTAGACTGAACTATTCCATGTGATTTAGTATGGGACCTAGATCTGCGAGGTATTTCTCTCGGTGCATTCTCTTATCTAGAGTGTCATCAACATAATCTTCCATTGTTTTATGCATCATGTCATGAAATATAGTGGTTACATCCCTCTGATATGTAGCACCAACATTTTTTAGTCCAAAAGGCATGAAGTTCCAATAGAAAGTGCCCCATGCACATGTGAAAGTAGTTTTCTCTTGGTCTTCTGGCATGATCTTTATCTGGTTGTAGCTAGATAAACATCCATTAGTGAGTACATTTCATATCCTACTATCATATCTACAATAATATCAATATTGGGCAATGGAAAGTCATCCTTAGGACATTCCTTATTCAAGTCTCTAAAGTCTGTGCAGACCCGGATAGATTTGTCATGTTTTGATACTGGAATAATGTTAGAGATCCATTCTGCATAGTCAATTGCTCTGATAAATAATGCCTTAAGAATTTTCTCCAATTCATCTTTGACAAGTAGAGCTACATGTGGATGCATTTTATGAAGCTTTTGTTTGACAAGCTTGACACTTGGTGCAATGGAAAAGTGATGCATGATTAGATTAGGATCTAATCTCGGCATGTCTAAATATTTCCATGCAAAGTTTATCTTTTTGCTCCAGAATAATGTAATGAATTCCTCTCTTTCTACCTCAGATAATGATTGTGCCAAATGAATAATCTGAGGTTCAGATTTTGTACCCAAGTTGACTGGTTGAGTTGTCTCAATAAGAATAGATGATTGTTCCTAGAAATGATTCAGAAGCGTATCAAGTATCTCATCCTCGGGTGCCTCAGAGAGGTTTTCACCCTTTGATACGTCCTTTATTTTGACTTTTTTAGGCTCTGACACTACCACAATGTGTTTTTCACCATCAGAGAGCCTATTTTTTCTTCTTTTGATTTTGTGACTGAGATGCTTGATATCAGCCTCAGTCATGTTGACACTATCTTCGCTAGTGGAGGACGTTATAGGTTCGACAACATTGAGGTAACAGGAAAGAGCACAATCATTATGGAACATAAGGACTTCATTAGATGGGGAGGGAGAGTTCCAGTCTATGAGCTTGGGATGGCAGAGTGAAAGAGAAGTGATAGGTTCAAGTGTGTTCACAGCATAATCATCGAAAGCATGGATTAGCAAGTCAAGACCTAGAGCAATCTCATCCAAAGGTGTAGTCAAATTCCTTTGACCCCTAGTGACCATAGTAGATGACACATTAACATCGATGGAATCAGACTTATTTGACCTTACACTAGACCCTTCACCTACTTTGAGAAGGTTTTCATATGTGTGCATTGTATCTATATCCCTGTCACAGGTGGCATATGACAAATCGTCGAACTCGTACTCATGAGAGTCTATTTCATCATTAGGAGTCATATCAAGAACATGAGTGAAATCAACCCTTTGTCCCTAGTTCAGATGAGTTCTGCTTAGAACCACTTCTATGGTCAGAAGAGCACCTTTTGACCTAGGTGTCTCATTAGTGCTTACAACATCATCTACTTCTTGTGTAGTGAGAAGTGGCTAGGATTCCTGTTCAAACTACTCTTGGAAGTGTGGTGGTATGTACAAATCACCTAGATGACATGGATTTAGAGATTGAATTTCTTTCCATCGCTCATAGGTTAATGGAGAAAGTGAAGTGGTTTCATTAGAGTCACTGTCAGTCTCTACTGTACTAACACGCAGTATAAAATTATCTGGCTCAGCAAAGAATTCTGCCAGATCTGGAGGAATGGGACAAGGGAAGAAATCCTCCTCAAAACTATCTTTGGACTCTTAAGTTTGAGGTGTACCTTCAGATGTTGGTTGTTGATCTATTTGAGGTATAAATTTGTTTATCCCTAGTTGAAATGTGAGCTTCTTGAAGCCTATACCTGTAGAGTCATGTGTTCGTCGAATAATAGCTTCAAGTGGTGCAAGCAATCCTTTATGATTTGCACCTATGGGACCATTCCCTTTGTAGCCAAAGCATTGCATTATAGTTAGACCCTTGCCATACTGTTTAGGTTTTATGTCACAAGGTGTAGTGATTTGTTCAGATGTGTCCACCCCTTTATAGATCCAATCTTTGATAGCCATATTTTCATCTTCTTCTTCTAATGGTATTGTGGCCTGTACAAAGGTACCACCATATTTTGTTTGAGGAGGAACTGTAGAAGGTTTAGCATTCTCAGAAGATCTCCCACAAGAACGTGGAGACAAAGGAAAATATGTAATAGATAGCATGGGTTCGATCTGATACCCTCCCATGTCAGTTTCCTTGAGTGTCAGACCCTTTTCCATTTTGTTTAGTTTAGTCTCAAAGAACTCAGTAGACTCTTTTTTGGTGGGAACAAAGATGTTAGAAGATTTTGTGAGTGTGTTGCAATCATAGCGTGTATTAGCAGGTATAGTCACTTTAGATCCTTGGAATGGGAACTTAATGCACTAATGGTATGTTGAAGGGACAACCTGCATTTCATGGATCTATGTCCCTCCAAACAAAATATTGTATGCTAAAGGAATGTCAATCACTTGATAGATAACATCTCTTTCAATAGGGCCAACTCTGATTGGTAACACAACCAGCCCCTTAGATTTTTGTTCTTCTTCATCATAGGCCTTAATAGTAATCTTTTTGTGGGATTCTATGCAGTCTTTGTCATATCCTAACTCAGTAAGGAATCTAGTAGAGAAAATGTTAAGGCCAACATCGTTATCTATGAGAACACGATGAACGCACTTTGGGCCAATCACAACTTCAATGTGCAAGGGGTTATTGTGTGGTTGACTCAAAGAATGGTCATCTTCCTTAGAGAAAGACAAGTAATGGGAGGAGATCAAGTGACCTACCATGGATTGAAACCGGTCGAGATCGAGAGAATTTGGGATATTTGCCTTTGTGAGGGATTTGTCAAGGATCTCGTGTGAGTAGGGGAGATTTTTAGCAGCTCGAAGATGGTGATTTGAGCATTAGTACATTGTAATTGATCCAACATGCTATAATTGGAAGAATTATATGAGGAACCCAATTTCAAATTATTTTTGGCAGAGCCAACAATAGCTTTTTATGCAGGTTGTGTTGGTGTAGACATAGAAGGCTCAGGGCCTTTGAGGATGATCTTAGCATCAGATCGAGTAACAACATTTTCACTAACCTAAGACTGTTCTTGTTTGGAGGGCTGAGGCGCAAACCCTCGCAAGATGAATGGATTTTTAGGCTTGGGAGTTTCTTCCCTTCCCTTGAGAATGACAACATTATAGTATTCAATATCAATAGGCTCAAGTATATTAATGACATTGTCATTATTGGTGTATGTATAGTTGACCTTGGCATCAGTATTCTTTCCTTTGGATGATTCACCTTTCCCATGAGGAGGAAATGGGTCTTTGAAAGCTTGGTGGTCTGAGTTGTTGTTGTGACCTCCCACAGAAATAACCTCACTATCAATAAGGTCTTGGATCAAGTGGCGTAATTTAATGCAAGTAGCCATCTTGTGACCCTTATTTTGATGGTAATTGCAATATGTGGATTCATTCCACCAAGATGGTCGAGGTTTCCGATCACAAGGACATGAGTTATCCAGAGGAGTGATTAAATGGTTTTCCAAGAGAGTCTTGTAAACTACATCAAGAGGTTCTCCTAAAGGAGTGAACTCATGCTTGGGTCTACGAGCCCAAGGTTTAGATCTGGAAAAATGTGAAGTACTTGGTTTAGATTCTACTACAGCCTGTTCAGTGTCTTTGGCTACCTGCATGGTGGTAGTGAGATTAAAATAAGCCTTTGGAGGCTTGGGAGTCACATTATCTACAACTCCATCATTCACAACATTCTAGTTCTTGTTAGGAAATTTGGGTTTATCTTTGCTTGAGGAGGAAGACCCTTGTTTATTTTCCTTGTGTAAGGTTAGTTCTCCTTTCTTCACCATAAACATCTCAATTCTCACAGCTTTCTTAGTCATGTCATTGAAGGTTAAAGGACCTTGTAGCTATACTTGATACCCAAAGTTGGGAAGAAGATTGTCGAGAAAGATGTCCAAATTTTTAGATTCGGGTATTTTGTGAGAATATCTTGTATAAAGTTGTCTCCATCTCTGGAGAAATGTCAAGAAAGGTTCTTCATGATTTTGTTTCAAGTTGCAAAGATCTCGGATGTCAATCGGATGTTGGATGTTGTGATAATAGTTTTTTAGAAACAAATTGGCAATTTCGTCAAAAGTTTTGATGCCAGTTGGTAGCCTTGAGAACCATTCCATAGCTGGCCCTCCCAAACTACATGGGAAGAGACACATGAGGTAGGTTTGATCATGTATGAACTCCATAGAGAGAGCACCAAACTCTCTTAGATGATCCTAGGGATTAGAGGTACCCAAGTATTTATCATACTTGGGAAGTTTAACTCCTTTAGGAAAAGGAGGCATGCATAGACTCTTATAAAATGGGAATGGAAAAATACTTTTCAGCATGAACTGTGTAGAGGGTTTGTCTTTATATTTCATGAGTTGGAGAATTTGTTCTTGCATACTTTGGACTTGTTTTTGTAACTTGGAGTTTTTTAGTTTCTTCCTCTTTAATGACAAGCGTCTCTACATTGTAGTTGGAGGGTAACTTAGTGATGCAGAGAGGCACACCGGAATGACCCAAATTGCCTATATTGCTCCTAGGGCTTACCAACCCACAAATTCACTCTCCAAACTCTTGGATCACACAAATTATCCTCAACACACTGCAAATAACCTTTCAAGAAGGTTCCACCAATCTCCCAATGCAAGGAAGATGCAAATCCACTTTGTCTTCAAAATGGCTTTAGGGACACTTTCCCTATTCTAGGCCAAATAGTGCAACCGCAACTTGGAGCACTCACCAACACAATCAACTGATTGGAACACCTTCACTGATGTTCTCATACTGAAAATGAACCAAAATTTGGGTTCCAACACTTCTACAACATCAAAAGGCAATAAGGACCTAGAAATCCTTGTAGGTCTCTCCAACCTGTTTTCCTACAACAACACACAAACTTTCCAAAAAACCTATAAAAAAAAATATAGATTTGATTATCCTTTATACTCCTCCTTCAATCCCCCAAAGCTTAGATTCCCACTCTACTCCAGCATGCCCAAACTAGCACTAGACACACAGACCTAATAGGCCTAATTAGGCTT
>MU223593.1:1226815-1253266 GCA_018584345.1 Thuja plicata
AGGGAAAAACTTGGGGTAACATGATACCCATGAAGCCAAGAAGGGCCTGAGGGCATCTAGGAGGTATAAGGAGGTTATTCAGGACAACATCTTGTGAAGATGGTCCTTTTCAAGTCCATGTGAGGCTGGCATATTCTATGTTTATTCTTGGCTATCTCCTTTAGTGAGGTCTACCACTACCCCTGTTATGGAAGGTCTCTTGGAGATACTTCCTCTTGTTCATCCTGATGTTGGGAAGCTTTATTGTGTTTGAGTCCTCTATTTTATTTTCTTCTTGTTAAGTGTTTCTATTTTTAACCCATTCCAGATTGGATCTCCAAGCTCAGGGGTGGCCTTGTAAAGGCCTAGGTATGGAGGTGAGCCTCCATGGTCAACCTTGTTCTTCAGGTTTTAGCTAGATGTAGGAGTTGCTACCCTACCCCCTTTATGGAAGATGTGAACAACTGTAAACTGATCAATTGTAACCCATATTGTTTAATATTATCATTATTGTAAAGTTTGTTTAAGGATTTATAAGGTAATATGAAGCCTATCATTGTTTTGGAAATTTATTATCATTATTGTTTTGAATTGAGAAAAGTGGTTATTATAAAGAACTCCATGTATGTTGTTTTAAATTGCTTAGAGAGGAGGAGATAAATTTCAATATCATATAATCTTTATTACCGAATAAACTCTATGCTCCATTTTTGTTGGATAGCTTAAAATCTGAATGCCCATTATAATGTTGTTTACTTAGAATTACATTATCCCTCTCTTAAAATATATAAGTATATATAAAGCATGGTGATAGTTTTAATTAATCCATAAATTTTTGTTCTTGAGAGTAAAGTGTATATTTTCTTTAAAAAAAATAATAACACTTCAAAAAAAAATTCTTGTAGATTTTTAAAAATTTTTTTATTTGAAATTAACATTTCTTTCCACCAAGATGTGGAGAAGAAATTATAGAACTCAATGAAATAATAAAATTTAAAATTTGGAAATGGGATGAACTTCCTGTTTTGGGATATACAGTCCCCTAAGTTCACCAGTAATATTATTTTATTTGTACCTGTTTAAATATATATATTTATATATATATGTAAGAACATATATATATAAATATACATATATAACCATACTCCTTTTATTTAAATATTGAAAACAAAGGTTTATCAAATTAAATATTGAGCTGTTTCTTATCTCTATTTTCGGGCGTATTCCTTTTTATCACTGTTGTTTTTTTAACAATTTTTACTTAGTTATGGGCGGGGAGGGCCGAGCCCTTCCCCAACCCTTTTACCTCTACGTAGGCCGTGCAGACGCCACCCCCACCCTGCTGTGTAACCACAGTGGGTGTGCAGGCTTTTTCTGTAGCCAGCCGCCCACCGCTGTGGAAACACAGCGGTGTGGAGGGCGCCGCTCCACCGGCTACCCCACCCACGCGCCACCACAAACCCCCTCTCCTCTGCCTCACTCGGGATTTAAACCGCCACCGCCGCTGGTAAATTCAAAACCGTCGCCACCCGCTGGTAAATTCAAAACCGCCGCCGCCCACTGGGTTATTCGGCCACTGCTCCCATAAAATCGCCTAGGGTTTTATGAATTGTTTAGGATAGACTCTAGATAAGGATTTTTATTCTATTATAGCATGTTTAGTTTTAGGATTTTCTTTTATTATAGATAAATGTTCATTTTGTGCTTAGGAAATTTTATATATTAATTTAGTGTTGTTTTAAATAATAGCTTTCCTTTGGATGAAAATAAATGTAGATTAGGTTTCTTTTATAAACATAAAGTATAGTTTGGTAATATTAAATAAATGATTTAAAATAAAGTTTTAATTAAATATAGAGATTTATTTGTTTTTATCCAATCATAGATTAAATGTGATTATGCATTTATTTATTTATGTATTTTCTATTATTTAGTTTCATTTTAAAATGGTAATTTATATATTAACTAAATTTAGGTTAAGAGTTAGAATGACTTATAGGAAATGATGTTAGAATTTAAATAGGTTTGTAAATGCATTTTATTTTATAGTATGTTGGACAAGTACTTTATTTTATCTTATTATTTTTAAGCAAAATAAGAGTATATTTATAAAGGTGTAATTGTTAGGCATGTTAGCAGACTTTGGATTTTAGATTGAGGAATATTATAATTAATAATTTCTTCTGAGAGGTGTAAAACGTAATTTTATTTAAGTAAACTATCTATTTTAATTTTCACTTCTCTTCGACATTTTTAACCAATAAGAGGGTGCAGACAACCCCTTATTGTCTCTATGGACCTTTTCCAGGGTATATTCATAGTCATTCACTAGATTCGTGCATGGTTGACTTTTGGTCAACCATGGTCAAACCATGTCTGTACATTTCCATATTTGAACCAGGTGTTCCTTGGAGTCTCTGGACCCTAGGGTTTCAGTATCGCGCCTTTCGGTGACAGTTGACTTTTTGGTCAACATAGGTTGACTTTTTGGTCAACCTTCTCAAAATGCGTG
This sequence comes from Thuja plicata, assembly GCA_018584345.1. NCBI lineage: Eukaryota > Viridiplantae > Streptophyta > Pinopsida > Cupressales > Cupressaceae > Thuja > Thuja plicata. Next base: position 1,229,307 of record MU223593.1, read on the forward strand.
CCTTGGCCCTCTCCAGAACTTAGTAGTCCCTAGAAATATCCCTTCTCTTATTTTGGAGTATGGTTGACTTTTGGTCAACTCTAGTTGACTTTTAGTCAACTATTCTTATTTTGTGTGTTTGAGACTCCCTTAAGATCTAGCAAACCCTAGTGCTTACCATTCACATATTTTATAGTATAGTTGACTTTTGGTCAACTCTAGTTGAATTTTGATCAACTACCTCAGTTTGCGTGCAGATCAAGTTTGGAGCTTTAGGCATCCTTTAGGATAGCTCTAAAAGCTATCCCTCTCCTTGTAACCCTTCTGGTTCCGTTTATCCCTTTGCACTGTTTTGCGTGCACATGTTACCCTTGTGATAGTTTTGTTATCCTTTTTAGTGCGTTATTAAAAATTTTTGTTCGTGTGTTTTTGCCCAACTTTTGGGCATGACAATTAGATGGATGTGAAGTCAGCATTCTTGAATGGTGATCTAGAAGAAGTGTACATTGAGCAAGCTGATGGTTTTCCTTTGGCAGATGATGAAAACATGGTTTGTAGACTGGAGAAGGCACTGTATGGACTAAAACAAGAACCAAGGGCATGGTATGCAAAAATGGATAAGCATCTACTTCATCTTGGTTTCAGAAAAGGCAATGCAAACAATAATTTTTATTTAAGAACTGATGAAGATGGAATCTTAATTATAGAATTTTTTGTTGATGATATCATTTTTGGAGGCAATGATAAAATGAGTAAGAAGTTTGATAAAGAAATGGAGAATGAGTTTGAAATGTCAATGATTGGTGAGATGAAATTTTTTCTTAGTTTATAAATTAATCAGAGTAAGAATGACATTTTTATATCTCAAACCGAGTATCTTAAGGAAATGTTGAAGAAATTTAGAATGGAAGATTGTAAACCTGTTGCTACACCCATGGTGACAGGGAACAAACTAACTAAAAGTGATGAGACTCAAAGTGTTGGGAAGAATAAGTACAGATCAATGATTGGAGGTCTACAATATCTAACACACACTAGACCAGATATTACCAATGCAAATGGAATTGTGGCTAGATATCAAGTAGATCCTAAAGAGACACATTTTGCTGCTATGAAAAGAGTTTTTAGATATTTGAAAGGAACAGTAGAATATGGATTATGGTATGAAAAATCTGATGATTTTACATTGCAGGCTTTTAATGATGTTGAATGGGTAGGTAATGTGGATGACAGGAAGAGTACAAGTGGTGGTGCATTTTTCCTTAGAAAAAAGGCCGGTTTCTTGGTTGAGCAAGAAGTAGAAATGTATTGCTCAATCTACTGTTGAGTTAGAGTATGTTGTTGCTGCAATAAAATATACACAAGACATTTGGATGAAACAAATTTTGAAGGACATTGGAGTAATTTTAAAAGAACCAGTGATTATCCATTGTGATAACACCATCACAGTGAATATGTCAAATAATCCTGTAATGCATTCAAAGACTAAACATATTTCCATCAAGTATCATTTATTGAGGGATAAGGTAGCAGATAAAGAGATTAAACTAGAGTATATTAGCACCAAGGAACATATATATTTACTAAACCTTTTCCAAAAGATGATTTTCAATATCTTAGAGGCATGCTTGGGGTGATAGCCCCTCCCAGTGAAGACTAAAATGATGTAGATGTGCATCATTCCAGTGGATCTCAAAGCTATATCATTCTCTGGACTTGATGTATACATCTTATCCTTAGGGGGAGTGATCACATGAGAATACTATGGAGAACATTTGGGTGATCTTGCACCTAGCTGATTGGACATAAAGACTTGAAAAGGACTACAGAATACTACATATGAGTTATGGCACCCTTTTCCATTGCTTCCAAAGGGGAAGGATCCTATGTCAAAATCCCTACTATTTTGGGGAGATTTGTGTTGAGGATATTGAAAAGATTGTATTGAGAGAGAGTACTTTTGGGTTGATGCATATGGATTTTCCCATATATTTCCATCAATGCTAAAAGGGGAGATTGTTGGATGATATCAGTTTTGGTTACTGATCATGCTATTGATATTCATGTTTTGTCACTGATGTCAACATATATTTCTATGGAGAAGACATACTTGCTACTTAACTGGAAGGAGTGTATGGACACTATATGAATGATTTAGAATGATCAAAGTTGGATTTATGAAGAAGATTGTGTGTTTCCATTATTCCTAAGGTTTTTTGGCTCTATGTTACATACTGTGGATGTTACAGTTGATTTAGTGAAGACTGGTTTCCTAGACTGTAACTGTGATTCTGGACAGAGCAGGTCTCTGTGTTTCGGGTATATCTTTCTGGTGAAGATATTTCAGAACTTGCAAGATTACTGATGGATAGCCGACATATGGTAGAGTAATGGGTTGAGTTTGATTGTTGTTTGGATACTGATGACATCAGCTGTGGCATGTATTCTGAAGAAGACCTATTTCTTGGCTGACTTCAGACATGTAGCATATGAAAATAATTGTGAGAATGAATTATGGTTCTGTAAGTATATGTGATGGATTTTAAATGTTGTATAATTTTTATAGATACCGTGTGTATCTTAGCAAGGGGCTATGTAATTATTTGTATGATGGAAAGCCTTAATTGGCCGACCTAGTTAATTATGTATTAGGAAAGCTTAACAGCCGACCTAATGAATTATCGTAAGAGGGTATATATGAATGATAATCTCTTGTGGAGAAGTGTGAGAGAGAAAGAAAAGGATAAGAGGTGTGGAAGCTGTGAAGCTTGTTGACTGTTGGATACAAAGAATAATTGATACTTCATTGGAATTGACTAAGCAAAGACAGTTGCTATCAGATAGTTCGCTGGAATGTGTATTTACTTTATACACTTGATTCAGATTGTAAATCCTTGAGGGTGGCTTTAACCTTCTTTGGGCAATGTTTCTCTGCTGTGATCCTACTATTTTCTTTGACTCCTAATAGGGACTATGTACTGTAATGTTGTAATAAGCTCCTAACAGGGCTAATATCTTTTAACAGGGATACTATACTCTCAGTACATTATTTGTGGGTGGTAATTCCCATTGGGGTTTTACCTTTAATAGTGTTTCCTCAACAACAAATATTGTGTTATGGTGTTTTCATTTATTGTATTATCATTTACATTTGCAGATTTGCTTTATAAAGTTTAAAGTTTAGTAATCTTGATTACAATTGATTCACCCCCCCTCTCAGTTGTCTTTTAAGCTATTATTCCTAACAGTTTCTAATAAAGATAAGGTTGATGAGGAGACATATACATCCAATCGACAGGTGAATACTGAGCAATAGGTAAAAGGAACAACACCTCCAAATCCTTCATCAAGCACATCAGACCAAGCAAAGGAACTTGCTATGGTACTGCATACAGGTGCCTCCACTACTCTTTCAAAGAAGGAAAAGAAAAAGAAAAAAAATCTAGTCACCCTAGGTCAGATAATTGAAATACCAGACTATGATCCTAGGACATTGGATCCAGAGTCACTAACAAAGTATGCAAAATTGTGTAAAAGGAAAGTTATGTAAGATAAACTCAAAAAGGAGACAACAGACACACATGTACTTGAAACTACAAAAGAAATACTTCTGCAGATTGTACCTAATAATGATATTGATCAGAATGCTTCTATCATTGATCAATTAGAATTTCTTACCAAAGCCATCACATCAAAGAAAGTGGATGCAGAGAAGGCAATAGAAGAAGGTGCAGAAAAAAAGTACCGATACAAATTAACAAAGAAAATCAGCCAAGAAGTGGCAGAAAACAAGGTAAAGCTATCTGGACTAGTCAATGCATTGGAACCAATCATTTCAGAAGCTATAACATTAGTTAAAAATTTATGCACAATAGAGTAATTTACCAAGGATAATTGTGAGAATATTGCACATATAGATGTAGATCTAAATTCTAGTGCACAAGGTCTTACAACCAATGGCAATGCAATCAAGTTGCATTATGAAACAATTATGGAAGCTAAAAGGTTGAGACTTGAGATTTTGGAGGTAGAAACAAAATTCAGAGAGGAGGTAGCTGAGCTCTAGGTTCTACTTCTACCTAATCTCACTTTACTGCAATAACATATGACTTTAGCTAGACAATTGATTTCCACCCCGAAGATGTCTGTCACTGCTAATATCTATGATATACACGCAAGAATAACATTGGAGTGCATGGCCCTGGAACACCTTCAGGAGAAATGGGATAAAATGACGGAAGACATGAAGAACTCCCTTTCCCACATTTTTGACAAGTTGTAAGTATTTACACCTTTGTCCTTATTATAAAAAGGGGGAAATAATATGTGACAAAGAGAGAAATGATAAATTGGGAATTGATAAGGTAAAAGGGGGAAATAATGAAAGGAGGAAATATATGTATAAAGGCATGAATATATACATGTACATATTCTATACTAGAGCATACACATAGGGGGATTCATATTGACAAAGTGATCACATGGTGTATATACTAAACATTTTAGTTTTTGCACATATCAGTTTTTGATACTAATGTCAAAGGGGGAGATTGATGATCATATTTTTGACATTAGTATGCAAAGGAAACAATTTCTGAATCATCAGTACATGATCACTAAAAGATAGGATTATAGTGTAACCCGATAGAACAAGTTACAATGTAAACTGATGACACAACCTACAGAGGAACCTGACATACAACTTCACAAGGGAACCCGACAACACAGGTTACAATGTAAATTGACGACACAACCTACAGAGTAACCCAACATAGCATTAAATAGTGTAAATCAAAAGAGAAGACAATATAGGAACCCAACAGACATTCTATAGAGAAACTTGAGAGGAAAGACTACAGAGCTACCCGAGCACCAGTCTACCGAGAGAGTTTTAATTATGAGAAATGTGGATCTAATTTACACATCAGATAAAACACTTAAGTTTTATATTTAGCTTAAAGATTATTTTTAAATCCATTTCTTGAGGGACAAGTAAAGCAAGTATAATTGTTTTAATAAGTCTAACTGATTGAAAAAATGCAAACTAGGAGATCAAGGTCAAGTTGTAAACCTTTGATCATAGAGTTATCATTGTAACGTGTGAAACTTATTTAGGTCAAATTCATTGTATAAATAGATGTGAAATCAATCAGAACAAGATGATGTGATGATTATTGTATTTGAGGAACACATCTAAAGATCACATATAGAGTTTCATGCAGAAGAACAAAAAAAGATGGAATCAGTTACAAAGAACAAGATCCAAGGCTACCGAGCAGAACACAGGTATTAATTAGTCACTATAGGTGATACATAATATTATAAACTTTAATGGATCTATACTCAGCAATTCTAGATTGCATATACATAGGTCAATAATTATTTTTGACTACATTCTAACAAGTGTAGCAAATAGAAGGAATCCTTTGAGAAGGTGGATTTAACAATCCTTTTGTAAATCTCTTAATCAAGTACACACTAAACAGTGTTGCTAAAGCTCTTAACAGAGTAGACCTTAACCAGTCTAAACATGTTACTCCTAACAGGGTAAGATCATTAGAAGTGATCAAACTTGTAAGCCTTAATTGACCCCTTCCATTCTATAGATAGTGAAGCTTTGTGGGTTTCATCCCCACCATAGTTTTTACCTTCTAACATAGGTTTTCTGCATTACCAAATCTTGTGTCATGTGTCATTACATTTTATGAATGTTTCTATGAGTTTTTACACGAAAATTAAGTTTATGAATTAATATTACATACACAAATATAGAATAGCAAATATGGTCTATAATGCAAGGAATTGATTAATAAAGGAAAATAGGTTGCACACACCGAGAATCAAGAAAATGATCACAATGCTGAACTGAGAAATGAAGAGAAAAATGAAGGTCAAAATGATGATCAGAATAATGAACAAAGATATGAACCTGTACTTGCTAGATATGTCAGAAGAAACCATCCATAGGACCAGATCATTGGAGAGAAAAGAGCTGGAATGAGAACAAGAAGTAAGTCACGTAACACTAGATGTTTGATTTGTTATTTTGAGCCAAAATATGTTAATACTGCACTTGAGAATCATGAATGGGTTAGTGCAATGAATGAAGAGGTTGAAAAGATTGAGAAGAATAAAACATGGACATTAGTACCTAGACCGAGTGAAAAAATGTTATTGGTACCAAATGGATATTCAAAAACAAACTGAATGAGAATGGAGAAGTCACAAGGAACAAAGCAAGAATGGTATGCAAAGGGTATGCACAAGAAGAGAGTATTGACTGTGGAGAAACCTTTGCACCCATTTCTAGACTAGAAGAAGTAATAATTCTACTTTCTTATGCTACTTTCAAAGGATTCAAAGTATAACAAATGGATGTTAAATTTGCATTTCTCAATGGAATACTAGAAGATGAGGTATACATTAAACAACATGAAGGGTTTGTTGATCCTAACAAGAGGAACATGGTTTGCAGACTACACAAAGCCTTATATGGATTTAAACAAGCACCGAGAGCATGGTATGAAAGACTTCACTCTTATCTCATTAGTATTGGATTTGTTAGAACAAGTGACAATAATAATTTGTATTTGAAAGGAGAAACTGATGATAAGATTTTGATTGCTAAGATATTTGTTGATGATATCATATTTGGAGGCAATGATATGCTATGCAAGTCATTTGTTGATGAAATAAGAAAAGAATTTGAGATGTAAATGTTTGGAGAGATCAAATTTTTTCTTGGTCTACAGATTCTACAACAAAGATGAAGGCATCTACATCACACAAGCCAAATACATAAAATAAGTTCTGAAGATATTCAAGATGGAGGACTCCAAACTAGTTGGAACACCTATGACAACCGGATGAAAATTGACAAAGGAAGACAAGAAAACCAAGGTAAATTAGACATTATATAGATATATGATTGGAAAGCTAATGTATGTTGTAGACACTAAACCATATATAGCACATGCAGTTGGTATAGTTGCAAGATTCTCTGCTAATCCTAAGGAATTACACATGAATTCTGTAAAAAGAATTTTGAGATATCTGAAGAATACCGAAGACTATGGTTTGTGGTATAATAAAGAAGAAAAATTTGACCTACAATTTTATACTGATGCTGATTGGGATGGAAATAGATGATAGAAAGAGCACAACAAGAGGAGAATTCTTAATGGGTGACAGAATTGTCACATGGATAAGTAAAAAGCAAGGATGCATATCATAATCAACTGTAGAAGCATAATATGTGGCTACTGCTTCAAATTTATCTAACATTGCTTAGATCAAGCAATTTCTGAAAGGTATGAATGAGGAAATTATTGAGCCAGTAATTATCTATTGTGATAATACTAGTGCTATAACATCTCAAAGAACCATGTGATGCATGCTAAGACAAAGCACATAGCTATTAAGTATCATTACTTGAGAGAACAAGTACAAGAGAAAGAGGTGAAACTGTAATATGTACAATCCAAAGAACAATTAGCAGACATATTCACAAAACCATTGCCAAAGGATACATTTGAGTACTCAAGGAATAAACTAGGGGTTCGTCCCTTGTCTACTGGTCACTAAGCTAACTTGGAGGTTGCATCAGCCTACACATTATTAGAAGATCAATTATGTTGATGCAGGCTGAGATATGGACTACAATGACATATCAGTATAAGAAGGTACTTATCTGAACCACACACCAGAGATATTATTGGCTACTATAGAGCTATATTGCTGATTGACATGCGATTCCATGATATATTTTTGTTTGTCATTTTTGTCAAAGGGAGAGAAGGATAAAATGAAATATCTATCATGATCATACAAATGGAGAGAGATTACATAAAATATTCAATGATAAGGGAGAGAAGAGAAATATCCATCAAAGAGAAGAACATCAGTCAAAGGGAGAGAAAAGATCAGAGAAAGAAGTTTCTACAAAGGGAGAGAAAGATCCAATGATGATTCAAAGAGACAACCATCCATCAAAGGGAGAGAATTGGAAAAAATTTATCATTGCATATCTATATAGAAAAGAGAGAATAAATTCTACAAAAAAGAGACAGATTCAAAATACAAAATGGCTACACCTATCCATTAAAGGGAATGAAGAAAGGGAAAGAACTCAACAAGAATCAAATCTAAGCTAGAAGACCTTACCGAGATTCATATATTTGAATTGGTTATAGAAGAATAAGTTTGGTATGATATGAAATATTTCATATTGTATTGCAATCAATGCCAAAGGGAGAGATTGATGAACTATAACTAATTAAATGTTTGAAGATGATAAGTTGATGATCACCGAGCTGAAAAAGTGAATGCAAGACATTAAATCAGTTAATGTAATGTATTTTCATTGATGTCAACTTGATATGTTTTGATTGGTCATATACATATTTTCAAAAACTTACAAGAGTTGAAAGGACAAATTTTATGTAGTCGGTAAAAGATAAAAGTTTTGTATACACCGAGTGACAGTAAACACTAATGGATAGTGCACACTAATGGATAGAGAACACTGAGTAGTTTACAGTGTATACCGAGCACCGCAGTGACCAAGAAAGTGGTTACCGAGAAAGAGCTATTTATCAAGCATAAATGGAGTGGTCACTGAGCTAACTAAAGATGTTACCAAGAGTAATTGAATTCAATGACCGCGCTAACTGAAGTTGATCACCAATCAAAACTGAAGATAAAGAATGAAAAAAATACTTGGCTGGTAGGGGCTATATTTGGATTGACTGGTTGATTTCTTTATTCTTATCGATCAGTTGAACTAAAGAAAAGAAGAGATTTAAAGCACATTTTATTCACAACTATCATGGAGAGATTTGTGGAATAAAATTGAAGAATATATTTACGGATTAAAACAAGCATGGTGAGCTTTACAGATCAAGAAAAGATCTACGATGAAAACAAGGAGAATTAAACGGCTAAATCATGTCTATACAAAGAGACAAGTAATTCATTATGATAGACAGGAATGATGAATATAATTTTGATGAAGATAAAAATCTTCATGCATATCTGATCATACCGGCTGAAGAACAGTGCCAAAGAATTATGTAGACACCGAGCACCAGAGAACAGACCATTCACCAAGAAGAAAAAATAAGGGAGAAAAGGAATTGAAGAGAATATTGATCAGAGAGGTATTATTGGACTAAAAATAGATCTGAAAATCTAAAAGTTAAAGTTGTATTATTGAACAGATCATTTACTGTATCATTTTAACCATTGATTCAAAAAATCTCTTAACCGAGTAGGATTTAACCATCCTTAATGTGTTGAGATACTCAAGAGTATCAAAAGGTTTTCTTTTTGACATCATAGTGAATGCTAGGTCAAAAGACAAACTGTTAGTTTTGAATTGGAGAAGGAGCACCTACGTTATCCTCAAATCCCTAGTTAGTTTTCGCTTGTAACTAACTCTAGCCAAGTCAGTATGTTTTTTCTTAGACCTTAGAAGGTCTTTTTGTTGTGTGTGACTAGGTGAATTAGTGGTTAGTGCTAATTTCATCCTAGTTAAGTTTAGTTTGCTTTTAAGTGTTTAGTCCTTAGAATAGGCCTAAATTTGGGAAATGGGGTCCAAATGTGTCCTAGACCTATGTAAGGTGAGAAAGATGCTTAAAGAGGCTTTAATGATGTTATTTCATCAAGTTGTATGGGTTAGAGGCCCTAAAAGATAGTTTGCATCATAAATGAAAAAGATGCTCAAAAGTTGTCATGACAACATTTGCAACTTTTGCAAATGTTGCATGCTTTGGATTACCCTCATTATAGGAGTGGGAAATCAATTCTTGTGGCCTAAAATGGTGGAGGAGGAATTTTATGACACTCCATGGCTCATTTTTTGAGGTAGAATAATTGTAATCAAGTTTTTGGAAAGCAATAGAGCAAGTGTTCTAAGATATAGAGTACAGTCAACTTATTTTAATGTTCTTAGTATTTTAATGGATTGAAATACTTGATTTATTCGTGGAATCATGTAGGAGTATATGCAAGACTTTTTCTTTCAGTGAGCAAGTAGATTAGTGTTGATTTGGTAGCCTTAGGAAATTTTTTAAGTTTTAGGGAGTCTGTTGGTCCAGTTCAGTGTAGTATTGGTTTTATGGATCCCCATGAAATCCAACTATGGAAAACTCAAAAGGTTGGATGAATGAGTTAGGGGAGCCTCTGTAAAGTGTATGTATGCAAGTAGGAGGTCTGAGGAGTCGAGTAGCTAATTTTAAAGTTATGCCCTAGGCGAGCCACGCCTATCTGGCTAGGTGTATAACAGGGAAAGAATTGAGTGCCATTGCAAGGGAATGTTTGGGAGAAGAAAAAAAATTGTAGGTTTAGAATAATTAGGGTCTACTAGAACCCTATCTACAAGATTAGGTCCTTACCAATCCATCTAGATAGATTTTTAGAGAAAACTTAGATGACTACAACTAATCCATGAAAATAGCCCTATTTGACCTATATTTTAGGACAATAGTGTACAGGGGACTTAGGGAGCTAAAAACTTAAAAATATCTAATGTATTTGAAAATGGTTTCTTTATCCTAAGTTTTTTTAGGGTTTTTTGAGATTTTTGAGAGAAAATCTAGAAAAACCCTCTGGGTAGGGCTAATTGGGCTACTAGGCCTAATAGGATCAAAAGGAGTGTGAAGTTGGAACTCGATTGATCTGAGTTTGAAGAACTATCCAAATGGGATGGATTGGATGTCAAAAGGATGGTTTAATGATGGAGATGTCCCTTGTAGCACTGGTGATCAAGTTTTAATAAATTTGATCTTGGAGTCATCCAAGAGAGAATAGTGGCAAAGATCAAATTTCAATGTTGGAAATCCTTCAAGGTTAAGCACAAGAGAAATAACTCTTAGAGTGGAGTTAGGATAGTATTAGGGTGGAGACTTGAGACTATAGGGTTCTAGGAGAGAGATAGGAATCCTATTTAGACTAGGAAAAGCAGATTCCTAAGTTGACAAAGTGCAAAGAAAACCTTGGAGTACTTCCATCAGATTGGTATCAGAGCATAGCTGATCAGACTTGTGGTTAATGTTCCAACCAAATGAATCAATAGGAGAGTCAACAATGGTGACTAATGCTAAGCTAGATAATAAGGTAGATGATCAAGAAGTTGGGAATAGAATACTCTGAGATAGATTGGATCAATTAGAACAAAAGGTATATGAAGTTGATGTGAAAGAAGATGAAGTGAAGGATAAGGTTGAAGGGAAAGGAAAAGACATTGCCATTAATGGTGAAGTACCCAAACCTGACCCTATCCTTAATGAGGAGCCATTCCTGAAAGCTTTAAAGGCTATGAGTGGTAAGGCACTAGGAGTTCTAATCTTTACTGGAAATATGGAACCGTAGATAGTCCTTGATTGGATAGAGGGACTAGAAAACCATTTTGAGTGTGATGGAATCACTAAGGCTCAAAAGGTGAAGGTTGCAAAATCCAGACTTAGAGGGTCTGCACTCACTTGGTGGAAATTCATCCAAGATGAGAGAGAGAAAGAAGGAAAGAGGCCCATTTCCTCATGGAAGGATATGGTTGCAAAGATCAGAGATGCTTATATCCCTAAGGATTATGAAATCCAGTTGCATAAGAGAAGACAAGGTCTGAGACAGAAGGACCTAGATGTAAAATCCTATACTGAAGAGTTTCAGAGACTTTTCATGAGATCTAGAGTTGCAGAGGATGAGAAGGTTAAGGTAGAAAGAAACCTTAATGGACTAAAGTTGACCATACAAGATGAGATGAGTCTTTTGACTCTAGACACCATTTAGAAGTGTCACCAAATTTCCATCAAAGTTGAAGAGAAGCTAAGGAAGAAACAAGACTCTAGTACTACCAGAGGAAGAGGTAGAGGGAGAGACACTAGAGGATAGAGAGGTGGATATGGTGGAAGGAGTTCTAAACCCAAGAAATAAGGGGCGAATAAATTTTTTGAACAAAAAGAGGGAAAATCCAACATAGGGGGTTCAAATAGAGGAAATAACTCTAGTGGAAGAGGAAGAAACAACAATCAAGGTAGCGGTAACTACTTTGCTACTATGAAGTGTTACCACTACAATCAGATGAGACATCCTACATACAGGTGTCTAGAGAAGGGTTCTACTTCTCAAGGAAATAAAAAGAGGGTGAACTATGTCGAAGAAGAAACTAGTGGTGGAAACAAACACCCTAAGCTTCCCTTAGAATAAGAAGAAGGTGAGAATCTTATAATGAGAAGAACTTTGATTAAGGAGCCAGTAAAAGAAGAGCCTAGTTAGAGGAGATCACTATTTAGAGTAAAGTGTAATATGATGGAAAAAGTGTGTAGGGTCATTATAGAATCAGGGTCTACTGACAATATAGTGTCAGAGGAAGTAGTCAGAAAGTTGAAGATGACAAGAATACCCCACACCAATCCTTACAAAGTCACCTGGCTAAACAAAGCGCAACATGTCCTTGTCAATGAGAAAGCTTGGGTGGAGTTTTAAATTGGGAGGTATAAGGACAAATTCTTGTGTGATGTGCTACCCATGGATGCATGTCACCTACTCCTAGGTAGACCATGGAAATTTGACAGACAGACCATGCATGATGGTGCAAAGAATTCATATTCCTTTAAGAAGGATAATGTGACATTCAAGATACAATCACTCTTGGAGGATGCAAAAATGAATACATCTAGTCCCAATGTTCTCATAGTCATTGAAAAAGAGTTCTTACAAGCCTTGGAAGAAGAAGTAGGAGTTGGTTTTTCCCTTATGTTGAAACCAAAGGAAGAAAAAGCAGACAAAGCAGTTAAGAAGATAAAGTTGCCAAAAGAAGTGCAGGAGCTACTGCAGAAGTATGAAGGCATTGTCAGTGATGGAAAACCATCATCCCTACCACCTAAGAGGTCATTAAGCCACCAAATAGACCTAATCCCTAGAGATACTCTTCCCAATAAGGCTGAATATAAGATTAATCCTCAACAAAATGAGGAGATAGCTAGGCAGATTCAAGAACTACTAAGCCTAGGTCTGATTAGGAAAAGTATTATCCCTTGTGCCATGCCCACTATCTTAGCCCCTAAAAAGGGAGGATCATGGAGGTTATGTACTGACTCCAGATCAATAAAAAAAATAACCATTAGGTATAGGTTCCCTATCCCTAGGATATAAGACCTAATGTTCTGTTTAGGAGGAGCAAGGTATTTTACCAAGATAGACCTAAAGAGTGGCTATCATCAAATCATTGTAAATGATGGAGATGAATGGAAAACAACCTTCAAGACCACACAAGGACTGTATGAGTGGCTTGTAATGCCATTTGACCTATCCAATACCCCATCAACATTCATGAGGTTGATGAATGAAGTCCTTAAAGACTATATTGGAAAATTTTTGGTAGTCTACTTGGATTATATACTCATCTTCAGTAAGACAAGAGAAGAACATCTAAGAAATCTAGAAATGTTTTGCAAGAAGCTACATGAGGAAAAGTTGATGATAAAATTGGAGAAGTGTGAATTAATCAAGCAAGAGCTAGTGTACCTTGGATTTATGTTATCTCAAGGCAACCTAAAGATGGATCCTAGCAAAGTGGAGGCCATCATCAACTGGCCTACTCCAAGAACAAGCACTAAGGTAAGAATTTTTCATGGCTTAGCACAGAACTATAGAAAGTTTATCAAACAATTCAATGCAATTTGTTCTCCTATGCTTGATACTATCAAGGGTGGGATGAAAACTAAATTTGTATGGAATGAACAAGCTAATAATGGATTAGAGTTGTTAAAGAGAAAGATTTCTACCCAACCAGTCCTGATTTTTCCAAGCTTTGAAAAGCTATTCACAGTGGAATGTAATGCCAAAAATGTAGCCATTGGTGCATTCTTGAGTCAAGAGGGAAGACTAGTGGGATTTCACTATGAGAAACTAAGTGAAGCTAAGAAGAAATACTCTTCTTATGACCTAGAGATCTATGCTCTGGTCCAAGGACTGAGAAAGTGGATGCATTATCTCCTTCCAAAAGAGTTCATAGTCTATTTAGACAATCAAGCATTAAGTTTCTTGAAATCTCAAGATAAACTTAGTTACAAGCATATGAAGTGGGCTGAGTACCTACAATCCTACACCTTCAACATAAAACACAAGAAGGGGTTGCAGAATATGGTAGCAGATGACTTAAGTAAAAGAGCCCTGACCATTCAAGAGATTCAATTGCAGAGCATGGGGATAGACAGCTTCAATGACCTATATGGTGAAGATGAGGACTTTACAGACATTTACAAGGTATGCTAAGAGTATAAAAATTACTTTCATAGTCAATTATCTGAGTATACTTTATAGAGTGGTCTATTGTTTAAAGGGAGTCAATTGTGTGTCCCTAGGGGGTCTATTAGAGAGAATCTAACTTAGGAGAAACACAATGGTGGACTTAGTGGCCATTTTGGTGTAAATAAGACACAAGAATTAGTTCAAAGATTTTACTTTTGGCCCAAGATGAATTTGGATGTTAAGAAATATGTGGAAAGTTGTGTTATCTGTCATAAGGCAAAGGGTACATCTACTAATGTAGGCCTATATCAGCCTTTACCAATTCCAACTAGACCATGGGAATGTCTGAGCATGGATTTTGTAGTGGGATTGCCCAAGACAAAACAAGGAGTGGATAGAATTTATGTTATTGTAGATAGATTTAGTAAGATGGCACACTTTGTACCCTACAAGAAAACACATTATGCAAGTAAGATAAATTCCCTATTCTTCATGGAGGTAGTTAGAATACATGGTTTTCCATTGAGAATAGTGTTATATAGAGACACAAAATTCATGAGTCATTTTTGAAAGACTCTTTGGCAGAAGTTAGGAACCAACTTGTCTTTTGGATCTGCATACCATCCTTAGTATGATGGCCAAATAGAGGTAGTCAATAGGAGTCTTGGAAATCTCCTAAGGTTTTTAACTAAGGAGTATGGTCAAGTTTGGGACCAACTCATTGGGCAAGCAGAATATGCCTACAATGACATAGTGAATAGGACTACTGGTAAGAGTTCTTTTGAAATAGTTTATGGTCTTCATCCAAGTGGCATATATGAGCTAAGAGATCTAAAGGATGGAGCCAAGGGAAGTGGCTATGATGATGTCTTTGCCAATTCTATGCAAGAATTCCATGAGATAGTGAGGAAGACACTGATTGAAAAAATAGAGAAGATTAAGAGCAAAGTGGATGAGAGGAAAAAAACTGTGCAATTCAAAGTTGGGAATCTAGTGATGGTTCACCTCAACAAGGAAATATTACAATATGGAACACCACATAAGCTTCAGATGAGAAGAATTGGCCCATGTGTCATACTGGCCAAATATGGAGCAAATGCCTACAAGGTGGAACTTTTAGAGGATATGGGTCTATATCCAGTGTTAATGTTGTAGACTTGCTTTTATACAAAGGCCCAATCCTAGATGTAGATTAGAGTTTGACTGAAGTCATACCTGAGGTGGAAGAACTCAAATTGCCATCTACACCAATCAAGAAGGAAGAGCACATACTAGATTCCAGAGTCTACAAGAAGACAAGGAAGAAGGAATACCAAGAACACTTAGTGAAGTGGCATGGATAACCATATGCGGATGTAGTGTGGATAAAGGAAATAGAGTTCAAAAAATTGGGCATTGAGCACATAGGCTATCCAAAAATCCCTAGTTAATTTTTTCTTGTAGATGATTCTAGCCAAGTCAGTATGTTTTTTATTAGACCTTAGAAGGTCTTTTTGTTGTGTGTGACTAGGTGAATTAGTGGTTAGTGCTAATTTCATCCGAGTTTAGTTTAGTTTTCTTTTAAGTGTTTAGTCCTTAGAATAGGCCTAAATTTGGGAAATGGGATCTAAATGTGTCCTAGACCTATGTAAGGTGAGAAAGATGCTTAAATAGGATTTAATGATCTTATTTAATCAATTTTTATGGGTTAGATGCCCTAAAATATAGTTTGCATAATAAATGCAAGAGATGCTCAAACGTTGTCATGACAACATTTGCAACTTTTGCAAATATTGCATGCAACTCGAAAACTTTGGATTCCCCTCATTCTAGGAGTGGGAAATAAATTCTAGTGGCCTAAAATGGTGGAGGAAGCATATTATGATACTCCATGGCTCATTTATCAAGGTATAATAATTGTAATCAAGTTTTTGGAAAGCAATAGAGAAAGTGTTCTAAGATACAGAGTACAGTAGACTTATTTGAATATTATTAGTGTTTTAATGGATTGAAATACTTGATTTATTGGTGGAAACATGTAGGAGGATTATATGCAAGAATTTTTCTTTTAGTGAGCAAGTAGATTAGTGTTGATTTGGTAGCCTTAGGAAATTGTTTAAGTTTTAGGGAGTCTACTGGTCCAGTTCAGTGTAGTTTTGGTTTTATGGCTCCCCCATGAAATCCAACTGTGGGAAACTCAAAAGGTTGTATGAATGAGTTAGGAGAGCCTCTGTATAGTTTACATATGCAATTAGGAGGTCTGAGGAGTTGAGTAGCTAGTTTTAAAGTTATTCCCTAGGGGAGCCATACTTGTCCGGCTAGGTGTGTAACAGGGAAAGAATTGAGTTCCATTGCAAGGGAATATTTGGTAGAAGAAAAAAATTTGTAGGTTTAGAAGAATTAGGGTCTATTAGAACTCTATCTACGAGATTAGGTCCTTACCAATCCACCTAGATAGATTTCTAGACAAAAATCAGATGAATGCAACTAATGCATGAAAATAGCCCTATTTGACCTATATTTTAGGACAGTAGTGTACGGGGGACTTGGGAGATAAAACCTTGAAAATATCTAATTTATTTGAAAAGGGTGTCTGAATCCTAAGTTTTTTTAGGGCTGTTTGAGAGTTTTGAAAGAGAATCCAGAAAAACCCTCTGGATAGGGTTAATTGGGATACTAGGCATAATAGGATCAAAAGGAGTGTGAAGTAGGAACTTGATTGATTTGAGTTTGAATACCTATTCAAATAGGATGGATTGGATTTCAAAAGGATGGTTTAGTGATGGACATATCCCTTGTAGCACTAGTGAGAAATTTTTTAGAAATTTGAGCTTGGAGTCATCCAAGAGAGCATAGTTGCAAAGAGCAAATTTCAATGTTGGAAATCCTTCAAGGTTAAGCACAAGAGAAATAACTCTTAGAGTGGAGTTAGGATAGTCTTAGGGTGGAGACTTGAGACTATAGGGTTCTAGGAGAGAGAGGAATCCTATTTAGACTAGGACAAGTAGAGTCCTAAGTTGAGCAAGTGCAAAGCAAACCTTGGAGTACTTCCATCATGACTCTAACAAGGTCGCACTTAACAGTGTGTTTGTAACCTTTAACAGGGTTGGCTCTTCACCCAGCCCACTTTTGACAAATGAAAATTTTGGGTTACTGGTCCCAAGTGGTGTTTCCCTTAACATGGTTTCCACATTAAAAATCCATGTGTCAAATGTGTATTTCTTTCATTGCATTGATAGTTTACTTTACACATTACTAAAACTGGATTGGTCAGTAAATACTAAGTTTAATTGTTGCTACTTGGTAAAGGCTAGAAAAAGAAAAGCAATACATCTTACCGAGCAGTATATATTTGTTAGAATTACATAAGACATACATCTTGATGGACTGAAAGATAACTAAGAATATTATATATCTGATATAAGTTTTGGTTGCATTATTGGAATAGTTTTTAAGGTCACTGATTCACCCCCCCTCTCAGTTATTCTAACATAAGAGATGTGTTGTCATTGATGTCAACATATTTCTCTGTTTGAGACAATGATGCAGTGAAGTTCAATGGGTTTTTTTGATTAGTGTAGAAAGTATGATGAAGATAAATGTTTGCTGATTAAATAGTTTGTATTGGGTTTTCTATAGTTGATTGAGTTCAATTTTAGAGGTTCACATGAATATTTGAGTGAGTTATGAATATCTATGTTGTGACTATTTTTTTTTTAGTGGCGACAAAGTGATAATATTTTGATCTCCATGTTGGATTAACTTAGGAAAGTTATGTACTGAGAGGAGAGGGGTGAATCAGTACCCTAAAATATTTTAAGCATACAAACTGATCAATTATCGAGTTGAATACATTTTATAATATGAACATAAAGTAAATGACTTAACTCATAAAATTTGCAACACATAACATAATGATTTTGGTCACACAGAAATCCTTTGTTATGTAAAAGAGCTCTGACCATTCATTATATGGTAGCAAATGCCTTAAGTAAAAGAGCCCTGACCATTCAAGAGATTCAATTGCAGAGCATGGGGATAGACAACTTCAAAGACCTATATGGTGAAGATGGGGACTTTGCAGATGCCTTAAGTAAAAGATCCCTGACCATTCAAGAGATTCAATTGTAGAGCATGGGGATAGAAAAATTCAAAGACCTATATGGTGAAGATGAGGACTTTGCAGACATTTACAAGGTATGCCAAGAGTATAAAAATTACTTTCATAGTCAATTCTCTGAGTATACTTTATAGATTGGTCTATTGTTTAAAGGGAGTCAATTGTGTGTCCCTAGGGGGTCTATTAGAGAGAATCTAATTCAGGAGAAATACAATGGTGCACTTAGTGGCCATTTTGTTGTTAATAAGACACAAGAATTAGTTCAAAGATTTTACTTTTGGCCCAAGATGAATTTGGATGTTAAGAAATATGTGGAAAGTTGTGTTATCTGTCATAAGGAAAAGGGTACATCTACTAATGCAGGCCTATATCAGCATTTACCCATTCCAACTAGACCATGGGAATGTCTGAGCATGGATTTTGTAGTGGGATTGCCCAAGACAAAACAAGGAATGGATAGAATTTATGTTATTGTAGATAGATTCAGTAAGATGGCACACTTTGTAGCCTGCAAGACAACACATTATGCAAGTAAGATAAATTCCCTATTCTTCATGGAGGTAGTCAGAATACATGGTTTGCCATTGACAATAAGGTTAGATAGAGACACAAAATTCATGATTCATTTTTGAAAGACTCTTTGGCAGAAGTTAGGAACCAACTTGTCTTTTAGATCTGCATACCATCCTCAGTATGATGGCCAAATAGAGGTAGTCAATAGGAGTCTTGGAAATCTCCTAAGGTTTTTAACTAAGGAGTATGGTCAAGTTTGGGACCAACTCATTGGGCAAGCAGAATATGCCTACAATGACATAGTGAATAGGACTACTGGTAAGAGTTCTTTTGAAATAGTTTATGGTCTTCATCCAAGCGGCATATATGAGCTCAGAGATCTGAAGGATGGAACCAAGGGAAGTGGCTATGATGATGACTTTGTACATTCTATGCAAGAAGTCCATGAGATAGTGAGGAAGACACTAATTGAAAAAATAGAGAAGATTAAGAGCAAAGTGGATGAGAGGAAAAGAAATGTCCAATTCAAAGTTGGGAATCTAGTGATGGTTCACCTCAACAAGGAAAGATTACAATAAGGAACACCACATAAGCTTCAAATGAGAATAATTGGCCCATGTGTCATACTGGCCAAATATGGAGTAAATGCCTATAAGGTGGAACTTTTAGAGGATATGGGTCTATATCAAGTGTTTAATGTTGTAGACCTGCTTTTATACAAAGGCCCAATCCCAGATGTAGATTAGAGTTTGACTGAAGTCATACATGAGGTGGAAGAACTCAAATTTCCATCTACACCAATCAAGAAGGCAGAGCACATACTGGATTCCAGAGTCTACAAGAAGACAAGGAAGAAGGAATACCAAGAACACTTAGTGAAGTGGCATGGATAACCAGATGCAGATGTAGTGTGGATAAAGGAAACAAAGTTCAAAAAGTTGGGCATTGAGCACCTAGGCTATCCAAAAATCCCTAGTTAGTTTTGGCTTGTAGATGACTCTAGCCAAGTCAGTATGTCTTTTATTAGACCTTAGAAGGTCTTTTTGTTGTGTGTGACTAGGTGAATTAGTGGTTAGTGCTAATTTCATCCGAGTTTAGTTCAGTTTGCTTTTAAGTGTTTAGTCCTTAGAATAGGCCTAAATTTGGGAAATGGGGTCTATATGTGTCCTAGATCTATGTAAGGTGAGAAAGATGCTTAAATAGGCTTTAATGATCTTATTTCATCAAGTTTTATGGGTTAGATTCCCTAAAATATAGTTTGCATCATAAATGCAAGAGATGCTCAAACGTTGTCATGACAACATTTGCAACTTTTGCAAATGTTGCATGCAACTCGACAACTTTGGATTCCCCTCATTCTAGGAGTGGGAAATCAATTCTAGTGGCCTAAAATGGTGGAGGAATCATATTATGATACTCCATGGCTCATTTATCGAGGTAGAATAATTGTAATCAAGTTTTTGGAAAGCAATAGAGAAAGTGTTCTAAGATACAGAGTACAGTAGACTTATTTGAATATTATTAGTGTTTTATTGGATTAAAATACTTGATTTATTGGTGGAAACATGTAGGAGGATTATATGCAAGACTTTTTCTTTTAGTGAGCAAGTAGATTAGTGTTGATTTGGTAGCCTTAGGAAATTGTTTAAGTTTTAGGGAATTTGCTGTAGTTTTGGTTTTATGGCTCCCCCATGAAATCCAACTGTGGGAAACTCAAAAGGTTGTATGAATGAGTTAGGAGAGCCTCTTTATAGTGTACATATGCAATTAGGAGGTCTGGGGAGTTGAGTAGCTAATTTTAAAGTTATGCCCTAGGCGAGCCATACTTGTCCGGCTAGGTATGTAACAGGGAAAGAATTGAGTTCCATTGCAAGGGAATGTTTGGTAGAAGAAAAAAAATTGCAGGTTTAGAAGAATTAGGGTCTATTAGAACTCTATCTATGAGATGAGGTCCTTACCAATCCACTTGGATAGATTTCTAGACAAAAATCAGATGACTGCAACTAATGCATGAAAATAGCCCTATTTGACCTATATTTTAGGACAGTAGTGTACGGGGGACTTAGGGAGATAAAACCTTGAAAATATCTAATTTATTTGAAAAGGGTGTCTGAATTCTAATTTTTTTTAAGGTTTTTTGAGAGTTTTTTGAGAGAATCTAGAAAAACCCTCTGGATAGGGCTAATTGGGCTACTAGGCCTAATAGGATCAAAAGGAGTGTGAAGTTGGAACTTGATTGATTTGAGTTTGAATACCTATTCAAATAGGATGGATTGGATGTCAAAAGGATGGTTTAGTGATGGAGATATCCCTTGTAGCACTAGTGAGCAAGTTTTGAGAAATTTGAGCTTGGAGTCATCCAAGAGAGCATAGTGGCAAAGAGAAAATTTCAATGTCGGAAATCCTTCAAGGTTAAGCACAAGAGAAATAAATCTTAGAATGGAGTTAGGATAGTCTTAGGGTGGAGACTTGAGACTATAGGGTTCTAGGAGAGAGAGGAATCCTATTTAGACTAGGACAAGTAGAGTCCTAAGTTGAGAAAGTGCAAAGAAAACCTTGGAGTACTTCCATCATGACTGCTCTAACAAGGTCGCACTTAATAGTGTGTTTGTAACCTTTAACATGGTTGGCTCTTCACCCAGCCCAGTTTTGAAAAATGAAAATTTTGGGTTACCGGTCCCAAGTGGTTTTGCCCTTAACATGGTTTCCACATTAAAAATCCATGTGTCAAATGTGTATTTCTTTCATTGCATTGATAGTTTACTTTACACATTACTAAAACTGGATTGGTCAATAAATACTAAGTTTAATTGCTACTACTCAGTAAAGGCTAGAAAAAGAAAAGCAATACATCTTACCGAGAAGTATATATTTGTTAGAATTACATAAGACATACATCTTAATGGACTAAAAGATAACTGAGGATGTTATATATCTGATATAAGTTTTGGTTGCATTATTGGAATAGTTTTTAAGGCCACTGATTCACCCCCCCTCTCAGTTATTCTAACATAAGAGATGTGTTGTCATCGATGTAAACATATTTCTCTATTTGAGACAATGATGTAGTGAAGTTCAATGAGTTTTTTTGATTAGTGTAGAAAGTATGATGAAGATAAATGTTTGTTGATTAAATAGTTTGTAGTGGGTTTTCTATAGTTGATTGAGTTCAATTTTAGAGGTTCACATGAATATTTGAGTGAGTTATGAATATCTATGTTGTGACTATTTTTTTTTTAGTGGTGACAAAGTGATAATATTTTGATCTCCATGTTGGATTAACTTAGGAAAGTTATGTACTGAGAGGAGAGGGGTGAATTAGTACCCTAAAAAATTTTAAGCATACAAACTGATCAATTATCGAGTTGAATACATTTTATAATATGAACATAAAGTAAATGACTTAACTCATAAAATTTGCAACACATAACACAATGATTTTGGTCAAGCAGAAATCCTTTATTAGAGGAAAAACTACAGTGGGGATGACACCCACAATCCTTCACTACTGTAGTATAAAGGTTTCTCACTTAGAGGTACAATGATAGCTACTTCAGATAGCTTACCCTGTTAAGAGTACAAAAAGACTTATGCATTCTACCTTGTTAAAGGATTTTACAATCTCTCATCTAAGAGATGTATCTGGTTAGAGGATTTAAAAAATAAGACCTGTTAGGGCCTACCCACTGAATGATATTTCTACTCTCCTTATTATTACTAAAATGTCTTCAACTATGGATCAACCATAATGTTGTTCTGACTCTTTATGCTCTATAAGTGCATTACCCCATTCTACACTAGATAACTTATCAATTCTACACCTTAAAAATTCTTCATTCAAACTTTAGCTCTATTTCTATAATTTCTTTTGTCTCTATAATTTTCACCATCATCTGTCATCTTCATATTTTGTTTCTTTTATATGATCTTAAGGAAGTTAACCTATTTTAGACCCTTCTCCTTCTATAGTGGATGCGAAGCAGTGCAATGTTGGTTTCATTCCCAACACATATATTATACTTGTCTTTCATTGGTTGAGTTGCCTCGTGATCATGTGCATTCATGTTTTTGCAATCCCAATGCTCTACCTAACTTTTACCTTGAATACTGTAAAATATTTCCTTCTCAACGTCTAGGTTCAATGCTCAAAATCTAAATTGTTGTGTTGGCTATGGTATACTCGATAATGTGCTCTGAGCTTGCTCGGTGACTTGATGACTAATGCCTGATTGGTAACTATCCTCTACTTAACTTGATGCATGTTACTGTTTGATGCTTGGTGTCTTTGATACTCCACTTTACCGATTGTCTCCTTAGTATAATTCATCTTTAACCGACTAACTCCTTTTTCTATCATGAATTTGACAAAACTAATGAAAAAATAATTTGGGTAGGAGTAACAATCTGCCCCCTTGATATTAGTTGGTATGTTGACAAAAAATTCAAACTCATCAAAATTTGTACAAATCTTGTACAACTCCTCCTTAGATAATAATTATTATAACATACCATAGCTTGGTCAAAATTTTCAAAATGTTGTGTAACTCCCCCTACACACAAACTTATATCTCCCTTATGTACTATATCCATACATATTATATTATGTATAGTGCTCATCCTATTATATTATGTATATCCATACTATATTGATTGAGATTAAGGACCTCAAAAAGGGGGAACACAAAAATTGGTCCTATTTTTGTGAAAAAACATAAGATAGTGTCTAGTGTGCTTCCCCTAAAATGTTAAATTAAAAAAAAAAAATTTAATCACTCTAGTGAGAAGTTAGCTAACACCACATAGTTTAACCGAGATTTTTTGCTATTTTTTTATTAAGTATGTTTTTTATGAATTTTTGAAGTGGAGACATCATACAAACATGAAATTTTAGCATGCTCCCCTAAAAATTAGTGAAAACTAATCAATTTTTTTTTAAAGTGTGTAGAATGGAGTCCAGTTTCCAAAAAAGCAACTTGTTTCACAATATGATAAATAAGCCCAAAGTAGTACAAATTGGTTTTTGACAAAAGTTGGACATGCTTACTAAATAAATTAGAGATGAAAAGCTTAACATAATCAGAACTCAAAATATATATATATATATATATATATATATATA
>MU223593.1:1274286-1298854 GCA_018584345.1 Thuja plicata
TATATATATATATATATATATATAACACTATGACAGGCTGAAAAAAGATATCATAGGATTCTGAGAAATGTATATTTTTATGTATTTATATAGGATGCTATATATGTACAATAATAATATCAATGGAATAGAATTCTATTTTGTACATTAATAAATATAAATGCTGCTATAAAAATTTAACTATGACAGGATGAAAAGATGTAATAGAATTCTAAGAACTATATAATTATATATATAAATATATTGCCATTTATATACTAGAAATAATATATGGAGAAGAGAAGATCAAATCATAAAATCACATAAAAATGTAAGAAGTCTCTATATATTTATGGTATGCATTCTGTTGCAATTTAAAAATGTATGATTTCATATAAGAGGAATAAGATTTTTATTTTTAAGAAAACTTATGAAATGATACATTTGTAAAAGAATGAAACAAAGATATTTATGTATATATCCAATAAACATAATTGAATCTACATGAATAAAACATAATTTATGTATTTTTATGCATTTGTATAATCAAAAGAAAATAGAATTTAAGGACAACTTTATAAGAGAATAATATTTTTAAATCTGGTAAGTTTTCAACATGAGAATTTACAAGTGAATTTAAGATATAATAACCCCAAATCTTGTCTATTTCTTTTCTTTTGAAGTTAATAACCAGCAACCTTGCACTTTACTAATACAATACAAGAGCTAAGAAATTTAATTAAAAAAAGGCTCTTCAACATGGAATTATGTTTTCCTTAAATGTATAATGCTTTTCCTATCTAAACATAGCTATCTCCTTCCTAAAATGAAACATAATCACAAGAAAAAGTTCAGCCTTATGGCTACACAATTTCAAATTTTTGGGATGCACAATCCCTTCCTTTCCATAGACTTTGCTCACCAACATCCATTAGTAAGAACCAACCACAAAATCTGCAATTAACAAGGATTGGAATAAACCATGTGAGCTCACCTCCCATTGTAGGTCTCTATGAGACCACCCCGGAGCTAGGGGAAACAAGAGTGGGTTGGGTAACATGAAAGAAAGCCACAATACATTCTTACAAGTTCTAAAAAAATAAACACCCTCCCAAGCTTCTACACATTTGAGTCACCTTGGACTCATTAAATGGGTGAAAGTGGAAAAAACAAATTAGGAGAATGCCAAAATAAATACATCACAATTGATATATTTTCACATGCCTTCCCAAGGCTTTTACTACAACCAAACTCCACATATCAAATCCATTAACCCTTATCACAACCATGAGTAAATAACACAAGAATTGCCACATAGAGCCCACAACATCCATGTAATCTCCCTATTCTTCTCAAGAAGAGACTCTACACTATAATAGTTTTCCCAAGTAACTCCTTCACCCACAATGGCTCTCTTCCCTCACAAGGGTGATTTTTTCCATTCACTCCCATGAAACACCACAAAGCATAAAAAAAGAATACAAGGATAGAAATGAAAAATTCACAACATACACTTTCACAACAAGATCACCATTTACACAAGATGGTTTCACAAGTAACTAAATTCATTCAAGTTAAAAAAAAAACAAGAAATACAAAGAGGCTAAATTTTTTTTGAGAGCACCAACCTTTCTCCTAGAAAATGGTTAAGAATTTGAGATGAGCATCCTTCCTTCCCTTAGCTTTTCTTTCCTTAGCTTTTCTTCCCTTAGCTCCAAAACTAGCAAGTCTTTCAATTTCAACTAGAATTCTCCCAAAAATGGAGAGTGGGAAATCAACCCCAATTCTCCTCCCAATCTCCCCTAAAAAGGCTTCGTACCAAAATATTTCCTCTTCCCAACAAGATGTGAGCTGACATGAGTCAACTTTCCTAACACTTGTCCCTTCTCATGCATGAAAAGAAGACCCACTATCTTGAAGAAGGAGATGGTCTTCCCTCTTTCCAATTTTCGCCACTATCCAAGAATGGTACTTTTGATGGGTCATAAATATGATTATGATACTCTAATCATCAAAAAGTTAACCCCTAAACCATATTACACCCATAGGAATAGTTAGTCTTAACCTTAACCACCCCCTTGGGCTCATTTTAACACTTCTAAAACTCACTAAGAGTTAACCCACGAAATTCTCTGATGGGATTCATGATTTAGACTTCCAAGGCAAGTAACCCTACATGGGAACACTACAAGGTAACCTCAGGTGAAACCTTAGCCTCCCTAAATCCCATGGGCATGCCAATTCACACATACATATGTCAATTGGCACCACAAAGCACATCACATTTACACATTGGCATGCCTAGTTGGAATTTACATAAATTAATAAATTAAAACTACAAACATGCATAATTCACATTTACAAACATATATAACATTACAATATGGTTATTACCTCTTTAGGGTTAACCTTGGCTTAACAAGGATTTTAAAATTAACCTAATCTTGCTTCCCCAGTTTGAATCCATAGTTTATTCACCTCCACACTTGAAAAGAGCATCAGTAGTCCAAGGAAGAAATCATATATACATGTTAATATACATTATAATACATTTATCAAACCATAAATTATACATTACTTTCAGAATTAGGTCATCCATATACATATAACTGATCAATCACAAAATCCTTTGAATTACTTATCAAACATTAAAAATTAACCATTATTTAAGATCATTTGTAGAATTCAAATCCATAATCCATATTTATATGTCACATGATCAAATTAAAAAATTAGAAACATAGTATGGAAACTTGTTAAGACATGTCATCAAGATCTAAGAATTATAAGAATATAACAATATATCCAAACATCATCAAAATAGAGTCATCATATGATATCTATGCTATGAAATCTCTGTCCAATAAGTCAATATATCAAAAAAATGTATCATCTTGATAAACATAATATAAAACTATCAGCTCTGAAAAGATGGTGGGGGTAGGACCTCACATCCCCCCCTCTAGGCATGAAATTCATCCCAGAGTTCATAAAAAAGGAGGGGGTACTCATGTCTCATATGTGTTGTGTCCTCCCATGAGACTATGACCTCATCTTAATAGTCCTACTAGACCCTAACCTGGTCTATCTTTTGGCCTCGAAGAGCCAACATCAGCCAAGCAAGTATGCAGATGGACTTCAGGGCCAACTGTCCATCTGACTCCATCTGTAAGGCATCCCAATAAATAATGTGAGACTCATCATAAATATATTTCCTCAAAATAGATACATGGAACATATCATGGATGTGTGATAGGCTAGGTGGCAGAGCTAGACAATAGGAAATTGTTCCTATCCTCTCCAAAATCTCAAAAGGTCCTACAAATCAGGGTGCGAGCTTAGAGCCTTTTTCAAAATGGATCAAACTCTTATGTGGATGAACTCTCAAAAAACCTTGTCTCCAACCATGTAGACTATATCAACCCTCTTCACATTTTCTTATTTCTTCTATCTATCCTGAGCCTCTTTGAGACATTGCCTAATCAAAACAACCTACTGATCCCTGTCCCTGACTAACTCTGGCCCAACTAAAAACCTATCCTCAATTCTGTCCCAACTCAATGGTGTCCAACATGGCCTTCCATACAAGGCCTGATAAGGAGGCATACCCAAGGATGTGTGATGCCCATTATTGTAGGCAAACTCTTCTAAGTGAAGGTACTCATCCCATCTAGACTAGTGATCTATAACATACATCTGTAACATATCATCTAAACCCTGATTAACCCTCTCAGTCTAACCATCTATCTAAGGGTCATAGGATATACTAAAATTGAGCCCGGTGCCCAATGTTGTCAGTAACTCTCTCCAAAGTGAAGAGGTAAAGAGAGAATCACAATTAGATATAATATTACAAGGAATGCCATGGACCCTGACAATGTCCCACAAGAATATCTAGGCTACTCTAGGTGTTGTGAAAGTGGTATGTATGGGTGAGAAGTGGGCAACTTTGGTCAACCTATTCACTTTCACCATGATGGCATCATGGTGGTGAGAAGACATAGGTAGACCAAAAATAAAGTCCATGGAAATAGTGTCCCACTTCCATATAGGTACCTCATGTAGCTGAAGAAGCTCACCTAGATGGCTGTGCTCTACCTTAAATCTTTTACACTCTAAACATCTGGCCATAATCCTAGCAATGTGAAGTATCATACTTGGCTAGTGATAAAGCTGCCTTAGATCTGCATACAACTTCTTGACTCTAGGGTGTGCTGCATATGGTTCTCTATGAGCCTCAAGTATAATAAGATCACACAACCCACTAGATATAGGGACATAAATGTGGCCGCTATGACGAAGAATTCCATTAGAATCTAAGGAATATCTATCAAATTTCCCCTTAAGGGGCCTTTGAACTCAGTCCAACTGAACATACTCTGAATAGAACTCATCCTCAAGCAAGTGCTGAAGTATGCGATCCCTCAAATCAGTACCAGTAGTCATGGAGGAGAGCACATGTTGCCTCCTACTCAAGGTATCTGCTACAACATTTTCCTTCCCCTTGATGTAGTGGACATCAAAATCATACTCACAAAGGAAATCCATCCACCTCCTCTATCGGGCATTAAGATTTGGCTTGGTGAAAATGCACTGGAGGCTTTGGTGATCTTAATGGAGCTCAAAATGGTGCCCCAAAAGAAAGTGCTACCACCTCACTAATGCATGAACCACTGCAGCTAAATCAAGGTCATGGGTAGGATAATTAAGCTCGTGAGTCTTGAATTTCCTAGAATCATATCCAATGGCTTGTCCATCTTGCATAAGGAATTCTCCAAGTCCATCTAAGGATGCATCTGTGCATACCACAAAGTATTCTAAAGGATCAAGCATAGCAAGGATAGGTGCGCTAGTAAGGGCTCTCTTGAGCTCCTAAAAATCTCTCTCGCACTTCTCCATCCATTCAAACCTCTTTCCATTTCTTTGAAGGGATGTGATAGGGTGTGCTACTCTAGAGAAGCCCTCAATAAATTGTTTGTAGTAGCTTGCTAACCCCATGCAGCTCCTGACCTCAGACATAGTGGTAGGTGCTGGCCAATCCATGATAGCTTTAATCTTTGATGGGTTGAATGAGATCCCATCACCTGATATAACATAGCCAAGGTAGTGGACCTCTGTCCTAACGAAGGCACACTTTGACAAACTACCATATATCTAATTATCTCTCAAGCACTAGAAAACCTATTTTAGGTGCTCCTCATACTCCTCATTACGAGAATAAATCAATATGTCATCCAAGAATATGATTACAAATCTATCTAAGAAGGTATAGAATAATCTATTCATAAGACTCATAAATACTTCTAGAGCATTCATGAGGCCAAATGGAACCACGGTAATCTCATAGTTGATATACCTCATGCAGAAAGTTGTCTTATGGATCTCACTCTCCACAATCCACAACTAATGGTACCCTGATTTCAGATCTATCTTAGAGAATACTCGGGCACCCCAAAGCTGATCAAATAAATCACCAATCCTAGGGAATGGACATTGATTCTTGATGGTTACTTTATTCATCTAGCGGTAATCCATGTACAACCTAAGTGATCCATCCTTCTTGAAGAAGATGATAGGTGCTCCCCAAGGTGAAACACTAGGGTGAATGTGCTCTTTCTCCAAGAGCTCCTCCAACTAAATATTGAGCTCATTGAGCTCAGGAGTAGTCATCCTATAAGGGCCTCTAGGTACTAGCTCACCTCCTGGCACAAGTTCTATACGAAAATTAGCTGCCCTAGGTGAGGCATGCCAGGTAGCTTTGAGGGAATTACATCTACATACTTCTATAATATAGGAAAGTCATCAAGGGAGTTTCCCTTCTCCTCTCCCTCCTCCTCCTCCTCCTCTCTGTCACTAATGGTGATAGTAAATAACTGACATCCCTTATGCATGTAGTGCTTTAGCTACATGGCGGTGATCACATGGTGAGATATGTGTCTCTAGACTCCTAAAAGGACTAGGAGTGAACCTAAAACATCTACACACTCGACCCTCTTTTGTCTACAATCCATCTTGGCATTGTGGGTGAAAAGCCAATCCATGCCAAGAAATACATCATAACAACCAAGAGGTGTGATACATAGATCAATCATAGAGGTCATATCTCATATCTATATTTGATAATTTATGACTACAAAATCAACTGATACCCTAGTACCTAAACCTAAATCAACTTCCCAATTCACCTCATGTCTACCTACCACTAGCCCGCAATCCTCCACTATAAATGGGGAAATGAAAGAATCAGTAGCTCCTAACTCAAAAAGGATAGTGATGATACTACCTCGAATCACACCTACAACCTCAGTCACTGTGGGATGATGCTCAGCCTAGCAGTTATCAACTACTACAAAGAATCTATGTGACTTACCCAAGTCCCCAACTATGGCCTCAGATTCTACTGAATGTTGACCACCTCCTTGAGGACAACCCTAGAAAAATTCCCTATGGCACCACAAATGAAACATGGCCCTCGAGAATAAATCTATATGCCTTGTGATCTGGTGTACTGTGATCTTCCTATCTTACTAGAACTAATGAAACCATAATGAGAGGTCTGCTGAGTCCTCATTGGAGGTGTGTATGGTGCCTGTGACCTCTGATCTTGTCTAGGCCCCTGTGTCTGCTATTGTTTGGGCTTAAAGCCCTGCTATCCCTATGGGGCTCTAGATATTTGACTCTATTGATTCCGCTATGGTTGAAGCTGTGGGGCTCTAAAGGTCCCTGATGAGTGCCTCTGGTTCCTCTTCCAAGGGGGTCTTTGATATCTTTTTCTCTGAGGTGTGATATTTTGGTTCTGTGACTGATCCCATGTATCCTATCCTCTTCCCTATACCTCCTCTACAATCAAAGCCTTCTCTACAGCTTCTCAAAGATCCCCTACTACTACAATGTGCACCGGTCTAGATATAGGTGCCTTTAAACCCTTAACAAAGAGGTTGACATGTATCTTCTCATCCTTCATGTACTCCACGTAAGGTAGAATCTCAAGAAATTTTCTCATACTGAGCAACATATAGGCCACTCTGCTAGAGATAATAGAATTTGTCTATACAACACTATCTATAATGCTATGAGAGGTATCAATACCTAAATATCTCTAAAAAAGTATCCCAAGTGAGAATGCCAATAGCCAAGTTAGTCTTTAACACTTCTTATTTCCACCAAATCAAGGCTCCCCCTCTCAATAAGTTGATGGAAAATCAAGCCCTTGTATTTCTCTCATATGAGCGCAAACTAAAACATCACTCTAAGCTCAATAAACATGCCTTGGACTCAATCCCATCTGTGACCCCTAAAAAAGGTGGTGGCCTGAGGTAAAGCAAATCCTTAATATGATCTCCCACATCCAGGGGTGCTCCTCTACCTGTCTGAGGTACAAATCCTAGTGGTTGATCTGCCATGTGTACAGATTCACCCTCCTTCACTGCCTGCTCCTCGACTTGTCGAGGAGGAGGAATCCTACTCCTCTCATAGGATGCTCCCTCTGGCCCTGCTATTTGGTCTCCAAGCTGTAATTTATCCATAAGTATCCCTTCAAAGTTCTGGAGGGAATTCAATACTTCCTAATTTGGATTCGGTGGCTAATCAAGAGGAGGTTCATGCTCGTCTAAGGCATCCACCCTAGCACCCTCTACCTCTTTCTCACCATAAGCTAGTGCCAGACGGGCATGACCATGACTTCTTCCATGTCGGCGAGCCTACCGAGTAATAGGAGGCATCCTACAAGGTTCAAGAAAGTTTAAATGTTAATATGGTTAACATAATAGGTTTTTAAGGTTCCAAGGTTTGAAACATGACTCTGATACCAAAATGTCATTCCCAAATTTGCATGTAAATACACAATAATTTTTTTTGAAAGGTATATCTAAAGGGATGAAGGGTCAGTTATCTCATGCTTGCTAAGTGTTCAAATGAGTAAACAAGGTTAGGCGAAGGGATTAGGTCAAGAGGGTTAGTTAGCCCCAAAGTTGACATTAGGGTTTGAGGGGAATTGTGACATGAGTCAATGTCCCTCAACCCATGAGTTTCTAAGGTTCTAGTTTAGACATGAGGGGGTTTCTATCCAGTCTTAAAATAAGACATTAATAAAGTTGTAGTTGTGAGGATTATTTAATATATTTTTCCCTATCCAACGGTCTTAGTTATAATGATGAAAATTCATTGTTTAAGAATTATTTGGTTTTAATAGATACCTAGCCACAAAATCTATTACATAAACCTCATAGATGAGATAATAACAATTTCATAAATCAAAGCCTTTGCAATTTAGCTTAATTGAATTTAGTTTCATAAGTTCTCTAGAGTTATATTTAAACTTGGATAACAACTACCTCTACACTATAATTTAATAATAAAACTAAGATTTATATCCTATGGTTATTTAAATGTATCATAACATTATTTTTACACTGGCCTATATGCTGGCCATATGTATTGACCATGTAAAAATAACATTACCAAGTTAAGTGCATTTAATTATTCTTCACCAATAATTTATTAGGTTTTTAAATTCATCTTAATTAAATTATAATTAAAATCCTTTAGTCTTTTGATAGTTTTAAGTTCATTAATGGTTTACCATTACCTATAAACACATTTAAGCTTATTTAATTAATGATCCTTTGTGTACTCTTGTTAGTGTGCTCATCCCATTAGTGGTATAATTAAAGTATTAGAAAACACACACTTGCATAGTGATGATACAAAAAGATATTTTAATCTGATAAATCTATCCCCCTCTAATATTCAATTTTAAGTTACACACTTTATGCTTTAATAATCTAAAAGAAAATCCTAGATTATAAACTTTAATTTAGTTAAATTAATAATATTACCTTTATAAAAAGAGATTACAATAAAGTCAATAGTTTAACTAAATTACTAACATCTTATTAAAGTTCAATAAATAATACTCATATTTCTTTACAATGATTTCTATTAAGATAAATCTAAGTATATCTTAGTGGTCAATAATATTAACCACCAAAGGAAGATTAATAAATCCCCACAAAAAAAGAATTTCATAAGAAAATATATTTAAAAAGAAAAGTCAGTCTTCTGGAGGATCCCTAACCCTAATTCAAAATTAGGGTTAGGGCCAAAATTATAGTGCTTTAAGATGAGGATTTCCACCTCATTCTCTCTTTTCCAACCCTAGTCTAAATACCATTCACATTTTCTCTATTATGAAGGTTCGTAGGTCTGACTATAGCTTTAATGGAGGAGCAAAGAAAATCGACAAATACACATAGATGCATATCCACAGTTAAATGTATGTATTCTATGTGTATCTCTAGAAAACCCAGATATATTATACTCCTTTGTTAATGTTCAATTTTTAGAGTTCTATATTTTCATTTCTTTTGTGCAGGTCGCATAATTCTTTTTCTCTTGAATCTTGTTTATTTTTTTTTATAAAATACTATTCCATTTTCATGTTAAATGGTTCTTCTGTGTGAAATGGGGGAGTGGTTTCATTTTGTCTTGGTGAGGGAGGAAGTGTATGGGTGTGGGAGGAAGCATTTTGGGTGTGGGAGGAAGTTCAGGGAATAAAAGGTCGCACGTGAGAAGGGGTTTGGGGATACGGGGGAGTGGAGGAGGCTCGATCCCCACCCCCACTTGTGGTGGTGCAGCCACCCACGGTCATGTCGTAGTAGCTCCAACCACCATGGGTGGGAGGGGTGCTGCAGCCTCGCCACCCCAACTCTTATATGCGGTGGACTGTGGGGAGTGGGTTGGGCTATGCCCAGCCCCTCCCCATCCCATTCTTTTTTTTTTAATAATATTTTTTTATTAAACTTCTTTTTTTCTTGTTTGATAGTAGTATTTTTTTAATAATATATGTATACACACACACACACACACACACACACACACACACACACACACACACATATATATATACACATATATATAACATATACATATATATATATATATACACACACACACACACATGCTGTTATATACACTGTTATATTAGATTAAAAGATGAAAACAAAATTCTGGAATAAATACGTGTATATATTTATTTATATACATATATAAACAAAACTATGATAGGCTGAAAAAGATATAATAGGATCTTGAGAAATATATACTTTTATGTATATATAGAGGCTTATATATATACAATAATAATATATATGGAACATAATTCTATTTTGTACATTAGTAAATATAAATGCTACTATACAAATTTAACTATGATAGTGTGAAAAGATGTAATAGAATTCTTATAAATATAGAATTATGTATATAAATAGGTTGTTGTTTATAGACCATAAATAATATATATGGAGCAGAGAAGATCAAATCATGAAATCACATAAAAAATGTAAGAAGTCTCTATACATTTATGTTGCAATTTAAAAATGTATGATTTCATATAAGAGAAATAAGATTTTTATTTTTAAGAAGACTTATGAAATGATACATTTGTAAAAGAAAGAAACAAAGATATTTTTGTATATATCCAATAAACATAATTGAATCTACTTGAATACAACATAATTTATGCATTTATGTGCATTTGTATAATCAAAAGAGAACAAAATTTAACGAAAACTTTATAAGAGAATAATATTTTTAAATCTGGTAAGTTTTCAACATGAGAATTTACAAGTGAATTTAAGACATAATAACCCCAAAGCTTTTCAATTTATTTTCTTTTGAAGTTAATAACCACCAACCTTGCACTTTACTAATACAATACAAGAGCTAAGAAATTTAATAAAAAAAGGTTCTTCAACATGGAATTATGTTTTCCTTAAACTTATAATGCTTCTCCTATCTAAACATAGCTATCTCCTTCCTAAAATGAAACATAATCACAAGGAAAAATTCAACCTTATTTCTGTACAATTTCAAATTTTGCTTGAATGCACAATCCCTTCCTTTCCATATACTTTGCTCACCAACATCCACTAGTAAGAACCAGCCACAAAATCTGCAATTAATAAGGATTGAAATAAACCATGGGAGCTCACCTCCCATCATAGGTCTTTATGAGACCACCCCCGAGCTAGGGGAAACAAGAGTGGGTTGGGTAACATGCAAGAAAGCCACAATACATTCTTACAAGTTATAAAACAATAAACACCCTCCCAAGCTTCTACACATTTCAGTCACCTTGGACTCATTAAAGGGGTGAAGGTGGAAATAACCAAGTAGGAGAATGCCAAAATAAATACATCACAATTGAGTTGTTTTCAAATGCCTTCCCAAGGATTTTACTACAACCAAAATCCACATATCACATTCGTTCCCTTATCACCCCCATGAGTAAATAACAAAATAATTGGCAAATGGAGCCCATAAATCCATGTAATCTCCCTCTTCTTCCCAAGAAGAGACTCTGTACTACAATAGTTTTCCCAACTAAGCCCTTCACCACAA
Organism: Thuja plicata; assembly: GCA_018584345.1. Lineage (NCBI taxonomy): Eukaryota > Viridiplantae > Streptophyta > Pinopsida > Cupressales > Cupressaceae > Thuja > Thuja plicata. Next base: position 1,285,666 of record MU223593.1, read on the forward strand.
TGGCTCTCTTCCCTCCCAAGGGTGAGTTTAGCCATTCACTCCCATGAAACATCACAAATCATAAAACAAGAAGACAAGGATAGAAATGAAAAATTCACAACATACACTTTCACAACAAGGTCACCATTTACACAAGATGATTTCACAAGTAACTAAATTCATTCAAGTTAAAAACAAAACAAGAAATACAAAGAGGCTAAACATATTTTGATAGAACCAACCTTGCTTCTAGCAAATGGTTAATAAGTTGAGGTGAACCTCCTTCCTTCCATTAGCTTTTCTTTCCTTATCTTTTCTTCCCTTAGCTCAAAAACTAGCAAGTCTTTAAACTTCAACTAAAAGTCTCCCAAAAATGGAGAGTGGGCAATAAACCCCAATTCTCCTCCCAATCTTCCCTAAATAGGTTCCCTACCCACCTCTTTCCTCTTCCCAAAAATATGTGAGGTAATATGAGTCACCTTCCTTAACACTTGTCCCTTCTCATGCATGAAAATAAGACCCACTATCTTGAAGGAGATAGTCTTCCCTCTTTCCAATTTTCGCCACTATCCAAGAATGGTACTTTTGATGGGTCATAAATATGATTAAGACACTCTAATCATAAAAAAATTAACCCCTAACCCATATTATACCCATAGGACTAGTTATTATTAACCTTAACTCCCCCCTTGGTCTCATTTTAACCCCTCTAAAACTCACTAAGAGTTAACCCACAAAATTCTTTGATGAGACTCATGATTTAGGCTTCCAAGGAAGGTAACCCTACATGGGAACACTAAAAGATAACCTAGGGTGAAACCTTAGCCTCCCTAAACCCCATGGGAATGCCAAATCACAAATAAATGTGCCAATTGGCACCACAAAGAACTTCACATTTACACATTGGCATGCCTAGTTGGAATTTACATAAATGAATAAATTAAAACTACAAACATGCCTAATTCACATTTACAAACATATATAACATTGCAATGAGGTTATTTCCCTCTCTAGGGTTAACCTTGGCTTAACAAGGATTTTAACATTAACCCAATCTTTCTTCCCTAGTTTGAATCTATGGTTTATTCACATGCACACTTGAACAAAGCATCAGTAGTCCAAGGAATAAATCATACATATATGTTAATATACATTATAATATATTTATCTAACCATGAATTATACATTACTTTCAGAGTTAGGCCATCTATATACATATCAATAATCAATCAAAAAATACCTCAAATCACTTATCAAACATTCAAAATTAACCATTATAGATTATTTATAGAATTGAAATCTGTAATCCACATTTATATGTCACATGTTCAAATTGAAAATTTAGAAGCATAGAATGGAATCTTGTTAAGACATGTCATCAAGATCTAAGAATCATAAGCATATAAAAATATATCCAAACATCATCAAAATAGATTCATCATATGATATCTGTGTTATGAAATCTCTGTCCAATAAGTCAATGTATCAAAAATAATGTATCATCCTGATAAACATAATATAAAAGTATCAACTCTGAAAAGATGGTCAGGGTTGGACCTCACATATTGAGGATGATGAAGAAATTCCATAATTACTTATTTCTCAATAGTTCATCAATTGAACTATCCTTTTTGTTAAGATATTATACCTTTTGAGAGTGTTGAGACAGTTTGGTCGTATTTAGAGTTTACCTCAAGGTTTACCTCATTATGCTCAAGTACAGGTAGAGCAATCATTGTGGGGGCCTAGTGTTGATTACTGAGATGTGAGACTTGAGGTTTTAGGTCTTTGACCAATGAAGTAGTATTATTGAGGGAATATTGAGGATGTAGAGTTACTTCCCAGTATGCTCAATGGTACAAACGACATGAGTTTCCTCATTTTACAGATCCTACTGATCTAGTTCTCGATTTTGATGAGCTAGATTCAGATTTAGATGATGATGATCAAGATGATGAATAGGGAGGATCTTGTAGATAGAGATAAGTATAGGTTTGAGGAGGTAGATATGTTATTCATCATGGTGGAATATTTGTTCGAGCATCTCTGAGGAGGGTATTAGCTATCAGAGTATAGACAAGTAGAGTATTTCATGATTCTAGTAGTAGTGTTATTCCTAGTATTGTTTGTGGGAGAGGTGGAATGAGACTCATTGGTTTTGAGGGTGAGCATGGTGATGGGCCATCTAGTGGTGGAGTTGGTATTGCTTAGGTTAAGATGAGAGGTAGAGGAGTTACTATTCGTAAGAGACAAGTTGATAGACAGGTTCTTCATAGGCAGGCAGTTGATCCTATTTTGGTACAGGGTTGGACCCATAGAGTTCAACGAGAAGGTAGGAATAATGATCCAATTTTTCCTGATGTTCCATTTGCTCCAAAGGTTTTAGTAGCATTTTATTCTCCATTGGTTCCTTCTATTCCTCCTAGCAAGGAGATACAAGTTTTATAGGCAGGTATGGAAGATATTCAGGGTGAATTAGCTCAAGTCCATTCAATGTTGGCTGTTATTAAGGTTCAGTTTAGTAGTGATCCTATACAGCTAGTGGTTCTAACTTAGGATCCCCCCTTAGATATAGGTGTAGGTACAAGTAAATGTGTAGGGAGTTGTCAGAGCTAGATGTTGCCCCTTGTTTGATCAATTTTTGGTTGATGCATATTGTGACATACTCTTGTGATGTACTTGATATCCCTTTTTGATGATGCACTTCACCTTATGATGATATTATCACACTTTTTCTATTCAGATTTTATATAATTCTTCTTATGATATCATTATATATTAGACTTTTGAGTTTTTGATGATATGCATGATGTAATTCTATATGATTTTATCTATTTTTTATATTTTTTATACAATGTTACATGGATGCATTTAAATGATTCTAGATGAAATACAAAATTATATGATGTATTGATGTAGGTTTCTCAATTCTTAATGAATGAATGCACTTTAGATGAATAATAAGTGCAATGCATGATATGCCCATGCTTTTATGCACTTTAATGATACTATATGGAATGCAATGCAATGAAGATTAGATAATGATTTTAATGATGGTGCACTCTATATGAAGGAGACTTTTGAAAAAGTCTATATACTCTATCTTAGTAATATTTTGATGTAATAACCATGATTGATTCACCCCCGTTTCCTCAAGGAAAACCCTATAACCTATGTGTGTTATTTTGTGGTTCCTGCAGCTGCAACACAACACTTCAATAAGTCATTGTATTAGTGAAAAAGGGTTAGGAAGCATATAAATCACTAAAATTGACCTATTTATTCCTATCTAGGAGGAGTATGAAAAATTCTATAATTTCCCTCAGATTATGCATTTGTCAGTGACATATACAACCTAAAATGAAAGATTTAAATGAAACTAATCTACATGCTCAAGAAATATGCATTTTAAGCTCTAAAAATGAAGATTATAACAATGCATGATAATAAAGATAAATAATGCAATATGGGTCTTTAATATTATGAAAATCATAACAATGCTTTCAACAATCCAAAAATCAGGGGCCCGTTGACCTTAAAACTCATTCTATTTATAGAAGAAAGTAGGAGTGAGAGGAGAGATAAGGCCATTAAATGCATGTGTAAGAGCATTAATGAGGGATAGAATTTATGAGTCATGGTGGGGGTATAAGCATTAATGATGCATTTATGAGATCATTAATGAAGCATGGTAAGGGTGTAAGTCCAAGCTTGAGAAAGTGGACTTTGAGGGAAGGGGAGCTTGAGAATGTGGACTTTTTGGAATGAGTTGAATTCCTAATCAAAAGTTTAGGATTGTGGCATCATTAGGAAGTGGGTTAAGATGAGATTGAGATTAGAATTAGGATTAGCATGGGTGAAGGGGTTGGGATTAGTTTGAACCCAAGGTTAAGGTGGTTGAGATAGGTTAGGTTAGGGGTTAAAGGGAATATTAATGAACTGAATTATATAATTAATATATTCATTCAATAATAGGGGAATTTAATTATTTAAGCTTTTGTTTGCTTTTGATAATTAATTAGGACTATAGATAATTAATTAGATTAATTATGCTAGGAAATTGGCTTTTTTACAAGTGATGAGATGTAATTAGGATTTTATTTAATTCCTTTTAATTAATTAACTTGGCCATGTTTTTGATAGAATTAAATTAATTTGATTTGATTGGATAAGGTAATTAATGTAATTTAGTAATTAAATCACTTAGGAGATTAAATTTGATTTAAATGAATTATGCCAGTAAATTAAAGATTTGTCTTGAGATAATTGGGGGTATGATCACACTTAGGGAAAATAGGGTCTATGGTGAGAGCAGACCAAATTAGGGTGGTTACATAACCAAGATAGCTTTCTTAGAGAAAACAACACTAGCTAAAGATACAAGGCTAATATAAGAATTGAAGATGAAACTATGATTGTCACTTATCATTGGATAATGCTATTTATTTTTCATAATTGATATTCTTGAAACCTGGTGTTGGTACAACCCTCACTGGCTAGATTTGCAAACTATGCTGATATGAATACCTCATTAATAGGGAGAAACTTGGATACCTCTATGAGTTTTATTGAACTCTTCTTAGGTCACTCCTAGGACCTCTTAGGTCTTCCTCAATCCACCCTCTAACACTTGGAAGATACACTTCTTCCCTCTACCAAGAATCTACCTATATTGTCAGGTTCCAACACTTTGTTCTTTGCAAGAACTCTTCACATTTACACGTTCCAAGCCCTAACCATTGATTTGAGTTGTAGGAGGTCAGGGGATTCATTACAATCCATTCTTGATTCCAAGATGGGGTCTCAACTTATCAAGGATGTTCACTTACCAATCGAGCTCTAGATTCCTAAGATTTAGGCCTTGTAGCCTTTTTGACAATTAGGCCTCCTTAAATCTAGGAAATCTCTAATATAGCTAAAAATAATCAAAGAAACCCAAAATATGTTTTGGTAGTTCACATGTAGGGAAAAAACCCACCAAGATTTTCTAGGTTTTAGGGTCCAACACTTTCCATACACCCTGTTTCTGAAATAGGGCTTCTTCCTTGCTTTTAGACCAGTCTTGGGTCTTTGGCATAAAAAATTGGTAAGATGAATTCTTGGGTAGTCCTCCTCATTATTGAGTACTTTAAAAACATCATGTATTAAATCCATGGCCTTCTTGGCTCATGACAACAACCTCCTGCAATTTTACACTAACTTCTACTTGGTCTTCCTAGCCGGGCTTCTCACTCAGCTCGCCTAGGGAAAGACCTTAAAAATCATTGCATGCACTTCCAAAGCTACTCCTATATTATTGAAGCTCCATGGACCTACTCTCCATTCCCAAGTTTCCGTATAGAACTAATGGTGGGAAATGGAGTTAGGTCCACATCTTTGCCTCTCTGTCAGAACTAGACAACAAACTGTCTAAAACAAACTAATTTACAAAAACCAAAAAGAAAGTAATTACAGAGAAAAATAACTACTAAGAAAACTTTAGAAAATGCCCAAAAATGGCTTGAAAAGGGCACAATCCTCAATCTAATCCATGCACAACAAGGAAACAACCAAATCCTTCAATTCTGCTACTCTGTCATTCAAAAGCTCTTGGCTCCAAAACCCAAAATCTGTACAATGACCTCTAACCCTACAAATTAGGGTTTTCCTTTCTTATATTCCCTCAACACACATGTCTAACTCCTTGGATGGGTTCAAAAACAATTTAAATCTCGAAACCCTCAAGACAACAAAAAATGTTGTCAACAACTTTTAAAAGTTGCTAATGTTGCATAGCAACATTTTGACATCTTTTACATATTTGCAATTTTCAAGTGTTTTGACACTAATCTAACCCAAATAAACCTAGTTAGACCTCTTAGGGTATCATAGGACCCTAAAGAAATGAAATAAATCAACTTTCCACTTGACCACATTATCAAGTACAATGTCATTAATGAGCCAAAATGAACTACTTTGACCTGACAGAAAGCACAAATTTAACACTAACTCAACCAGACTTGGTCCAACTGACATTATATAATTGCTCCTGCACCATACTACCAAGGCTAAGAACTTAAGTCACCTCTGGTGATAGGAGCTTAGGATCAACTCTCTACTTCTTGAACTCATTCTCAGCCACGCAAGTAGCTTCAGCCTTTGATTTTCCTTCCCACTATATGAGATGCTCCATGTAAGTTCCTTGTCTAGTCTTTTTTTTTACTCTAGAGTCCAAAATCTTAATAGCTATTGTTGTTGGTGTAGGTGAAATCTGAACATCTTTTGTTATTTCCTTATTGTCTAATTGCAAATCAGTTTGTACTGATGTAGGGCCTTTATACATCACCAAATATTTCACATTAAAGATAGGTGATATTTCCCAATCTAATGGCAACTCTATTTTATAAGCATTTTGCCCATTTTTTGAAAGAATCTTGCAAGGACCTATCCTCATCATTTGAAGTTTGGTGGGGACTCCCTTCTACAATCTAGATTTATTAAGGTGTACCATGACAAGATCTCCCACAACAAATTGAATATCTCTCCTTCCTTCATCAAGTTTGGCTTTTAGTCTTTGTGTAGCCTCTTGAAGTTGCTTTTTCACTTGGTCATGAACCTCCTTAATGGATTGGGTGAAATCTTTATCATATGCACTCTTACCTTGCTCATGTGCCAAGTGTCTTAACTCCATCACACCTCTAGGGTGTAGCCCATAAAATATTTCAAAGGGGCTTTTGCCTGTTGTCCTATTAACACTATCATTGTAGGCATATTCTTCCTGTGGTAACAACTGATCCCACATCACTCCATACTCCTTTGTAAAGCATCTAAGGAGATTTCCTAACACTCTATTAATCACTTTAGTCTGACTATCAGTTTGGGGATGGTAGGATAACCCAAATGATAGGTTAGTTCCTAAACTTGTCCACAAGGTCTTCAAAAAATGACCCATAAATTTTACATCTCTGTCAGATACTATGCTGATGGGTAAGCCATGAATCCAGACCACTTCCTTAAAGAACAAATGTGCAATATGGCTAGCATCATGGGTGGTTTTGCAAGCAATGAAATGGATCATCTTACTAAACTTATCTACCACCATCAATATACTATCCAAACCAGTCTTGGTCCTAGGCAACCCAACCACAAAATCCATACTAATACATTCCCAAGGCCTATTAGGAATGGGTAGAGGCAGGTACAAACCCACATTAGAAGAAGTGCCCTTAGCTTTCTGACATACCAAGCATTCCTCCACATACTTTATGATTTCCTTCTACATCTTAGGCCAATAATAGAACCTTTGTACTAGTTCTAGTGTTTTGTTTAGGCCAAAATGGCCACTTAAGCTCCCATTGTGCTTCTCTTGTATCACATTCTCCCTCATAGATCCCGTAGGAATACATAGTTGTCCTCTGAATAAGAGATCATTCTGAATGGTATAGTCTAGAAATTGACTATGGAAATGATTTTTTAAATCCTTACATACCTTGTATGCTTTCGAGAAGTCTCCATCTTCTTCATAGAGCTATTTGAAACTCTCCAAACCTATACTTTGTAGCTGCACCTCTTGGACTATCAAGAGTCTCCTACTTAAAGAATCAGCTAGTTTATTCAACTACCCTTTATTGTGCTTGATGGTGAAGGTATAGGCCTACAAATAGTCCATTCATTTGATATTTCTATTGCTCAACTTCTCTTGAGAATTGATAAAACTCAAAGCTTTATTGTCAATATAAACCACAAATTCCTTTGGCAATAAATAGTGCCTCCACTTCCTCAAGGATTGCACCAATGCATATAACTCTAGGTCATAAGAGGAACACCTCATCTTAGCCTCATTCAACTTTTCACTATATAATGCCACTAGCCTATTCTCTTGGTTCAAAACTACCCCAACAGCTATACCACTTGCATCACATTTAAGGGTGAACAACTTATCAAATTTGGCAAAACCAAAATAAGTTGTGTAGCCACTCTCTTTTTCAACCACTCAAAACCCTTACCAGCCTCTGGAGTCCACTTGAACATAGTTTTTACTCCACCTTTTATTATATCTAAGACTGGTGCATATATTTCACTAAAACCTCTAATGAATTTCCTATAAAATTGGGCAAGCCCATGGAAACTCCTTACCTTCGTGCTGCATGTAGGGGTAGGCCATCTTAGTATTGCTTCAAATTTTCTAGGATCCATCTTCAAGGTTCCTTGAGACACCACAAAACCTAGATAGATCATATCTTGCTTCATGAATTCACATTTTTCCAAATTAATGGGCAACTTCTTCTCATGGAGTTTCTTCAACACAATCCTCAAATGCTGGAGGTGTTCCTCCTTTGTCTTACTAAAAATGAGGATGTCATCAAGGTACACAACTACAAATCTACCTATGTAGTCCTTCAAAACTTCATTCATCAACCTCATAAAGGTGCTTGGGTCATTGCTAAGCCCATAGGGCATGACCAACCATATATAGAGCCCTCCTGTAGTCTTGAATGTTGTTTTCCATTCATCCCCTTCCTTAATTTTGATTTGATGGTACCCACTCTTCAAATCCAACTTAGTGTAGTACCTTGCTCCTCCCAAACAATCCATAAGATCTTCAATCTTAGGGATGGTAAACTTGTACCTTATAGTGATCCTATTAATTTCCCTTGAATCTGTACATAGCCTCCACTTACCTCCTTTTTTTGATGCTAGAACCACTGGTACTGTACATGGACTAATGCTTTGTTTGATTAGACCTTGGTCCAAAAGTTCTTAGACCTAGCTAGCTATCTCCTTGCTTTGATAAGGATTCACCTTGTATGCAGCCTTATTTGGTAGAGATGCTCCTGGCATGAAGTCAATGTGATGACTTATAGTTATAGGAGGTGGTAACATTGTAGGTGACCCATCACTAACTATGTCTTTAAACTCCTTCAATAACTCTTGCACATCCTTTGGTAATGGTGCTTGTTCCACCTTCTTCTCTTCACTAGGCTTAAGAATGATAGCATAGTGTGTTCCTTCTCCACTCTTTACACCTTTCATGTACTCCTTACCTCCTTGCAATAGGACATTAGGTCCTACTGATGTAGACCCCTCATCATTAATGAGTGACTGAATTTTGTAGGTGACCCCGCCTTTCTTGAAAGAATAGGAATTCTTCTCTCCATCATGAACTATCTTCCTATCAAACTACCATGGCCTACCTAAAAGTAGGTGGCATGCATCCATTGGGAGTATATTACACAAGATTCTATCCACATATTTTCCTATTGAAAAATCAACCCATGCTTGCTCATTTACAAGAACATGTTGACCTTATTTAGCCATGTAACTCTATAAGGGTTTGTATGAGGTCTCTTGGTTAGGCCTAGCTTGCTGACTACTTCCTCTCAGATGATGTTATTAGTAGACCCCAAGTCTATGATCATCCCAAAAACATTTCCAAGTATCTTTCACTTCACTCTGAAAAGTGCCCTCCTTTGCTTAGCTTTTTCTTTGATAGGTTCCTTTATGAGAATCCTCCTAATCATTAGATTCTCCCCACTCTTTGAATCAAGGTTAATTTCAAGAGATTTAATACTGCTAGTCTCCTCTTGGGATAGGTAATTCACCCTTTTTTCACCATGTGAACTAGAAGCCTTCTCATGGCATCTATAGGATTGATGGCCTAGTTGGTTACAATGAAAGAATTTCATGTTTTCAAAATGTGAGGCTCTGCCTGAACCCCTAAATCTACCTCTTCCTCCACCTTAGTATCCTCTTCCTCTACTCATGCTGCCTCTTCCACTAGTCTCATTGACTATCTCAGTCAATTTTGATTCTCCTTGAGACCTATAATCACTGCCTCTACCAGCATAGGTACCTCTATGTCCTCTATTCTCTTTTCCTCTACCTCTCCCTCTTGAGGTATGATCATGCTTCCTCTTTCTTTTCTCTTCTATCTTTAAAGCCATCTGATAAAATTGCCTCACACTGGTTAAAGTAGTAAGGCTCATCTCTTCTTGTATAGACCACTTGAGTCCATTCTTATATCTAGTTAATTTGATGCTCTCATCCTCCACTATCTTGGATCTTAAGCATAACTTTTGAAACTCCTCAGTATATGCTTGGACATCAAGATATTTATGCCTGAGGTTTTGTCTCTTCCTATGCATCTAAACTTCATAGTCATCTGGTAGGTAATTCTTCTTCAAATTGGCTAACATACCCTTCTATGTAATAATAGGGTTCTTGCCCTCTTTATCTCTCTCAGTTTGAACATATTTCCACTAGGTAAGTGTTGGTCCCCTCAACCTAGACTTAGCCACTTTCAGCTTCTGAGCATCTATCACACCATCACATTCAAAGTGATTTTCAAGATTGTCTATCCAGTCCATGACTAGATCAACATCCATTTGTCCACTAAAAAGTGGCACACCCTCCAAGGCTTTACCACTTAAGGCTTTGAGTGCATTCAAGAAGGGTTCCTCTGGTAAGACCAGATTAGGAGTAGGTGCTTCTTCTTCTAATTCCAACTCCTTCTCTTTAGCTTCCTTTTCTTCTTTCTGGTCTACCTTATCCTTAACTCTGTCTGCCTTGTCTTGGACCTCTCCTAAGAGTTTATCTAGTTGTCTCAATCTTTCTCCTAGCAGTCTATTGTCAACTTTTTGTTCTTCAACTTTCTTGGCCAATTTATAATTGGTCACCATCTTTCTAGATGCACTTGACTCTCCACTTGATTCTTCAGTCTGCAACATCCACTAGCTGCAACACTTCTTTTCCCAAATCTTGAACCTAGGCTCTGATACCACTCTGATAGGGAGAAACTTGGATACCTCTATGAGTTTTCTTGAACTCTTCTTAGGTCACTCCTAGGAACTCTTAGGGCTTCCTCAATCCACCCTCTAACACTTGGAAGATAAACTTCTTCCCTCTACCAAGAATCTACCTATCTTGTCTGGTTCTAACACTCTGTTCTCTGCAAGAGCTCTTCACATTTACACCTTCCAAGCCCTAACCATTGATTTGAGTTGCAGGAGGTTAGGGGCTTCATTACACTCCATTCTTGATTCCAAGATGGGGTCTCAACTTATCAAGGATATTCACTTACCAATCAAGCTCTAGATTCCTAAGATTTAGGCCTTGTAGCCTTTTTGACAATTAGGCCTCCTTAAATCTAGGAAATATCTAATATAGCTAAAACTCCTCAAAGAACCCCAAAATATGTTTTGGTAGTTCACATGTAAGGAAAAAACCCACCAATATTTTCTAGATTTCAGGGTCCAACACTTTCCGTACACCCTGTTTCTGAAATAGGGCTTCTTCCTTGCTTTTAGACTAGTCTTGGGTCTTTGGTTTCAAAACTTGGTAAGATGAATTCTTGGGCACTCCCCCTCATTCTTGAGTACCTGCACAACATCATGCATTACATCCATGGCCTTCTTGGCGCATGAGAAAAACCTCCTACAATTTTACACTAACTTCTACTTTGTCTTCCTAGTTGGGCTTCTCACTTAGCTCACCTAGGGAAAGACCTTAAAAATCATTACATGCACTTCTAGAGCTCCTCCTTCTAGATTCTTGAATCTCCATGGACCTACTCTCCATTCCTAAGTGTCCATATAGAACCAATGGTGGGAAATGGAGTTAGGTCCACATCTTTGCCTCTCTGTCAAAACTGGACAGCAAACTGTCTAAAACAAACTAATTTACAAAAAAACAAAATGAAAGTAATTACAGAGCAAACTAACTACTGAAAAAACTTTACAACATGCCCAAAAATTGCTTCAAAAGATCACAGTCCTTAATCTAATCCATGCACAACAAGGAAACAACCAAATCCTTCAACTCTGCTACTCTGTCATTCAAAAGCTCTTGGCTCCATAACTCAAAATCCGTATAATGACCTCTAACCCTACAAATTAGGGTTTTCCTTTCTTATATTCCCTCAACACACATGTCTAACTCCTTAGATGGGTTCAAAAAAAAATTAAACCTTGAAACCCTCAAGACAACAAAAAATGTTGTCAGCAACTTTTAAAAGTTGCTAATGTTGCATAGCAACATTTTGACATCTTTTACATATTTGCAATTTTCAAGTGTTTTGACACTAATCTTACCCAAATAACCCTAGTTAGACCTCTTAGGGTATCATAGGACCCTAAAGACATGAAATACATCAACTTTCCACTTGACCACATTATCAAGTACAATGTCATTAATGAGCCAAAATGAGCTACTTTGACCTAACAGAAAGAACAAATTTAACACTAACTCAACCACACTTGGTCCACATGACCTTATATAATTACAATGCCCTTCGAGAGGGTCTTTAACATTTTCACACACCCAAAGTAACATGAGACCACCAATCTAACTGGCTTCTCAAGGGTGCTCCTACACCACTCATTCCCTCAGATTTCAATAATGAAGCCGATACAACTCTCATTGGTTTGACCATGGGAGTATGAATACTACTTTCATTAGTTTCAATATTGCAAGTGGATTTTGGCATTAAGATATGAAAGATATAAATGGCCAAGGTATCTGTTTGTGTAAATAGACATAGATTTGATCCTTTCCATATGCAAATGTCCTTGATGATTCTTTGATGACCATGTTGTTAGAAGAGTTTGCATACTTCTATGAATCAATATTACAAGAAGGCACACACAAATCCAAAAAATATAATGTCTCCATCATTGCTTATCTATTCATAGACATCATTGACTTTCTAATAAAAATGATTCCAAGAATTAAGTAACACCTTGAAAAAAAATTCTTTTATTTACATAGATCCATATTTTAGAAGAGATTCATCCATTTTGATCTTTATTCAAGTCTTTAATCTTGATTAAGGTTTGATAAGATTTGATGTTGCAGTTTGGTGTGATGTTGAATCTTGACCAGATTAGAATATTTGAAATTTGATATGAATCAAAGTGTTCAAGTGTCTTGATTTTGGTTTGATGCAATGATTTGTGTCAATTGGGCCTATCTTGATGAGTTCATTGATTTTGGATTGTACCCCCAGTTGGATAGAAATATTTTGGACTTAGAAAAAATCTCAAAACCATGACGGAAGCTTTGTATATGCAAGTGCAGCTCTAAGAATTTATTATGACTATGTAAAAAGGATGGATGCAAGGGTATTTATAATGATGGCTGAAAAAATGTAGATGCAACTAGACTTACGGAAAGTAGCACTTGTTTACCAAGTTTTCACTACTTGGATTTATTGCACTTTTTCTCTTTTATATAT
>MU223593.1:1308733-1319423 GCA_018584345.1 Thuja plicata
TTACACATCACACATGTAAATATGTGTATATATATATATATATATATATATATATATAGATATATATATGAGTAATAGATATATCTTCAGATCTTCAAAAAAAAACTTCCGTGGCAATCCTCCAACTTGCAACCTGCAAACAACACCTTCATGGAGGACAAAAAATGATAGGGCTTTGAAAATATAGAAGAGGAAAGAGAGAGGGAGGAGGGAAATGAGTTTAGGGCTCATTTAGGGGTTTGAATTTTTGGGACCTAACCCTAATTCAAAATTAGGGTTAGGGCTTCCTTAAGGAGAGATATTCCTTATTGCTAATTTAAGTTGAGATGTTTTAGAATGAGTGAATTTAATTTATTTTTTTTGGAGGGAGTTTTATTGGGCTTCCTTATATTTTTCCTTTTTTTTTTTAAAAAAAAGGAGGGGTTCTCTTTAATTTTAATTGAGGATTAAATTATCAAAGGATTAATGTTTAAGAGATTTTTAGAGGCTTTATTTTTTTTAGAGATTTCTTCTTTTTGGTATATTAACTCATTAAAATAATAAGTCTATAATATTTAAGGGACATTTTTTAATGTGGTATGCTATAATTTAATAATTTAAACTATATTAGTAGGGACATTTATTGTGATTGGGAGAAGATTAATAGAATAATTTAATTAGTTCACTTAAAATAAAAAGGGAGTTACTATTTAAGTTTTGTCTAGCAAAATTTAATTGTTTTCTTTTATAATTTTAATAGGTCGTGACCTTAGTGTAAGGAAATAGGAATAACGGACAATCAGACTAACTTAAAATGTAAATTGATTATCACTTTAATATAAAAATGTCAATACACCATCAAGCCAAGATAAAATCTTTTAATGACTATGGTGATTTAAATATTTTCTAATTTATATTAAAGATGAAATAGAGTGTAAATAGAGTTTCCAAAACATATATCAAAGAGAAGGTTAGTATGTTTGAAATAAAAAACTTTTGGGTGTAGTTGAGGAGGTTTAAATTAACCAATTAAACAAATATAATCTTTTAGGAAACCTGGTAGTGAGCACTTTAAAAAAATGTATTAAGGATCTAATTTAGCAGATTAAGTTGTATTGGGATTTTTGTTATATGGTTATGGAGGGGAGATTTTGAAGTAAAATTTTAATTAAGATTGTGTAATAAAATGCACAAGAAAAAGATTAATTAAATATAGCAACCTATTCATAGTCAAGAAACCATCTCAACCCGATAATGTTATTTTTATGAGACCAATATATGTGGCCAGTATATTGGTCATCTTAAAAATTGTATTGTTGTGGCACCACTTGTTAAGTTAAAATTATTAACATGTTTCCTTGCATTATTAAGAACTAAATGTTTATAGAGCTAATTATGAGGGTTCTAATAATGGATTAGGTTTAATAAATTTTGAATCACTTTTTAACCAAACTGGAATGGTGTAAGTAAGTCCCTCTAGTAAGCTTGTTTGTCTAAAACTATTTATATTCTTAGGGTCGAGGGATGTTGTCATAAGGACATGATCCCGCTTGACCCTACAAGTGTTATCGTATGGTGACCTAGTACACTCTGGGTAGATGTAGGCCTAGCCTTGCTCACTTAGTGAACCCTTAATAGTGATCCCTTTTGACATTATTTAAAATATTCAAAAAAATTTTTTTGCATTTTTGGGTGCAATTTTTTGGGCATAGCACTTGGTATCAGAGCTAGGTTTCAAATTTGGAACCTTAAACCCACTATGTTTCACAAACTATGAACACTTTGTTTCAACATTTCCAAAGAAATAAAAATTAATAAAGATGAATACAAAAACTTGAAAACATTCTTTTCAAAGCTACAACAATATCTCTAACTTATATCCTTTTCATATTTATGTAGGATACCTCCGATAATGCGACAAGCTTACGTCCGTGGAAGAGGCTGTAAGCGTGCCCCTGTGGTATGAGTTTATATAGAACAGGATGTAGGGGTATTGGAGAGGAGCAGAGACCTCCTTCCGAACAACCCCCCAACCCCAACAAAGATGTACTTAATGCTCTTCAGAATTTGGTTGGAATCATTTTGGATATGATACCACATGGTAATAAGCAGGAAGGACCCAGGGGTGTAGCATGTGAGTGTAGTAGGATTCCCCCACATAGGATTGTGGAGGAGCAGGCTAACCATGAGGGTGAGTTAGTGAAAATTCCACCTCTAGAGGCAGTGGTTCTGGCTTATGAGAGGGCATCTTGTGACACAAGGGACCACATCAGGGTGATAATATGCCTTAACCCACCACCTTTTTCAGGAGCCATGGGTGGGAGTGAGGTTGAGGCTTTTCTTTTGAGTCTCGAGAAGTGCTTTAGATTGCACCCTTATGGGAGAAATACAAGGGCATGCTTGTCTATCCACTTGCTGAGAGGTTCAACAACTATTTGGTGGAGGACAGAGGAGTTAAAGAGTACTGACTATCAACACCCTCACTTGGAGCACTTTCTTAGAGAGATTCAGAGACCATTACCTATCTGAGTGCTATAGAGAGCGAAGGATAGATGAGTTCCATGATCTTTAGCAGAGGGGACTCACCGTGACACAGTATGAGTGTAAGTTTCTGGAGCTTCTACCCTATGTTCAGTGCACATAGTAGCACTAGGGAACCTTCGCGAGGCCGTAGAAAAGGCCTTGGTTGGAAAGGAGATTCATGGTAGGGGACAGGATGAAAAAGATAGGTCTCAAAACCAAAATTCCATACCATAGAGTTCAGGGTATCAAAAATCACATTGGAAGGGAAACAATAATAATAGACATTCTTCAAGGTCTTACAAACCCCCTCCATCTCAGTAGTAGACACATCAGGGATAGAGATAGAGGGATCCTTAGAGGAAATAGGGCTCCAAGCCCAAATAGTGGTAGACACAGGGTCCTAGAAGGGACTAGAGGTCACAAGCATCATCTACACCCCTAGCTATGACTCAAAATTCCTCCAGGGGTGGTTTTAGTGGTTCTAGTAGCATAGGGGGCTCACAGTTCTCTAGACCCCAGGGCACCCAGTTTTAGACTTGAGGACCATGTTACTCTTGTAGTTCCATGGTGCACTTGGCTAGGGATTTTGCTTAGGGAGGTGGTCACCGTACTACAACATCACAACCCATTGTTGGAGATATGGGTAGATCCCAAAGAGTTTTTGTAACAGTTGACAACCACTAGGAAGAACATTAGGATACTGTGATTGAGGATTCAAGTATGATTGGAGGTAATAGAGTGACTATTTTATTTGACTCAGGTGCTACAGATTCTTTTGTTTCTCCATTGGTTGTTGAGCATTATGAGCTAGTGGCAGCTAGACCAGAAGTTAGTTGGGAGGTAGAGTTAGCCTTAGGTTCTAGAGTACCCATCACCTCCTTAGTTAAGGATTTCCAAATGCATATTGGTAACATAAATACCATAGTAGATATACGTATCACACCTCTTGGTTCCTATAGAGTAGTGCTTGGCATGGATTGGATTTATGCCCATAGAGCCAAGCTAGACTGTTGAAAAAAGAGAGTAGAATGCCTAGATGATGATGACATTGCTACAGTTATTTCAGGGGTTTAGAGGTCAGTATCCATTCATATGATCTCCTCTATGTAGCTTAAGCAGAGCATGCCAAAGGGGTGCCAAATGTTTGCCATCACTATCAGTGATAGGAAAGAAGAGGAGGATAAGGAAACTTCCCTTGATGATCATCCTATGTTATAGGAGTTTGTAGATGTGTTTCCTTCATAACTACCTGGTATGCCTCCCCATATAGTAGTTGATTTCCATATAGACCTCATTCCAAGAGATGCACCAATATCTAGAGCACCATACAAGATGTCTCCTAATGAGCTTAATGAGCTCAAGATTCAACTAGAGGAGCTCCTTGAGAAGGGGCACATACAACCTAGTGTCTCCCCTTGGGGTGCACTAGTTATCATTTTCAAAAATAAGGATGGGTCTCTTAGGTTGTGTATGGATTACCGACAGTTGAAAAAATTGACAATTAAGAATTGGTATCCACTGCCTAGGATTGATGACTTGTTTGATCATTTACAAGGTGCCCATGTGTTCTCAAAGATAGATCTTAAATTAGGGTACCATCAGTTGAGAATTGTGGAGAGTGATATACATAAGATAAATTTCTAGACTAGATAGAGACATTATGAGTTCATAGTTGTACCATTTGGTCTTACGAATGCCCCAGATGCATTCATGATCCTCATGAATGGGGTATTCTACACTTTTCTTGATAGATTTTTGGTTGTGTTCCTTGATGACATATTGATATATTTAGGAGGTAGGTATTACAATTTTTGAGGGATAATTAGTTGTATGGTATCTTGTCTAAATGTGCCTTCTTCAGATCAAAGGTTAGATATTTAGGCCATGTTTTATCAGGTGATGGGATTTCAGTGGATCCATCAAATATTGAGGCCATTATGAATTGGCCGACTCCTACTATCGTAACCGAGGTTAGGAGTTTCATGGGTCTTGCACATTATTATAGATGATTTTTTGAGGGTTTCTCTAGAGTGACTCATCCTATCACATCCCTTCAGCGAAAGGGAAATAAATTTGAATGGACAGAGAAGTGTGAGAAGGCCTTTTAGGAACTCAAGAAAGAACTTACCAGTGCACCTATTTTAGCAGTAATAGAGCCTTCAGTGGATTTTTTTGTTTGCACTGATCCATCCCTAGATGGTTTGGGGGTAGTACTTATGCAGGGTGAGTGAGCTATAGCATATGAGTTTAGGAAAATTAAGACTCATGAGCTCAATTAACCTACCCATGACCTTGAGCTTGTAGCAGTGGTGCATGCTTTAGTGAGGTGGTGATACTTCCTCTTAGGACATTGATTTGAGTGTCATTCATCCATCAGATTTTGTGGTATATATTCACTCAACCAAACCTTAATGATAGACAACATAGGTGGATGGATTTCTTATGTGAGTATGAATTTTATGTCCATTATATCAAGGGAAAAGAGAATGTAGTCGCAGATGCTTTAAGTAGGAGGTGACATGAGTTATCATCCATGATCACTGGCATAGATTTAAGAGATCATATACTGCATCATTTACATGAGGATGAGTTGTATGTGGAGGTTTGTCAGATGGTCTAATCTTGGAAACCCCTTAAGGGAAAGTTGCTAGAGTATTCCTTGGAATTTGATGGACTATTATGTCACAGAGAATGTATCTATGTACCTTCTTCCAGGGATTTGTATAATACTATTATTCTTGAGGCTAATAGAGTCCCTTATGCAGCACATCTTGGAGTCAAGAAGATGCATGCCAATCTAAGAAAACTATATCATTGGACAGGATTGAGGCATCACATTGTAGAGCTAGTGGCCTGATGCTTTGAGTGCCAGAGGGTTAATGCCAAGCATGGCCATCTTGGAGGGCTTCTTTAGCCTCACAAGGTACCTATATTGAAGTGGGATGTTAAATCCATAGATTTCATTGTTAGTCTCCTTATTTCATCTCATCTCCATAAAGCCATCTTGGTAAAAATTGACAAGTTGACCAAGATTTCCCACTTCTCACCCATCCGTACCACTTTTATAGCTCCAGCAGTGGCACAAGTTTTCTTAAGGGACGTTGTCAGACTACATAGTATTCCTCACAAGATCATTTTTGATAGGGATTCTCTCTTTACATCCTCTTTTTGGAGGGAATTATAGATAGCTCTGGGAACCAAGCTCAATTTTATCACATCTTATCACCCAGAGACAAATGGTCAGACAAAGAGAGTTAATCAAGTGCTCGAGGATATGCTACGTATGTATGTTATGGACCATCAGGTTAAGTGGGAGGAATACCTACATTTAGTATATTTTGGGAGGAATACCTACAAGGTAACCATTGGACCATAGTTAGATCTAGAAATGGAGCAACATGTAGCCTTGATTAGATAGTGCCTTGAAGAGGTGCAAGATCGACATAAGAAGTATGTCGATGTGAAGAGGTTAGATCGGGTCTACATAGTAAGAGACAAGGTTTTCTTGAGAGTGCAACCTCATAAGAGTCCAATCCATTTTGGAAAAGGCTCTAAGCTTGCACCTCAATTTGTGGGACCTTTTGAGATATTGGAGAGGACAGGACTAGTTGCCTACCATCCAGCCTTGCCACCTAGCCTATCACGCATCCATGATGTGTTTCATGTTTCTGTTTTGAGAAAATATATTTATGACAAGTCTCACGTGATAGATTGGGATGCCTTACAGGTGGAATCAGACTGGCAGCTAGAATTGGAGCCTATCCACATTTTGGCATGCTAGATGCTGGGCCTTTGAGGCCGAGAGTTGTATGAGGTTAGAGTTCAGTGAGATTGCTATGATGAGGTTACAGCTTCATGGGAGGATGCAACACAAATGAGATCACAGGATCCCCATATTTTTGATGAACTCTACGAGGAAGTTCAAGCCTAGGGGGGAGGATGTGAGGCCTCATCCCGAGCCCCATCGTATCTTTCCATATTTTTGATTATGATAGACTTAGCACATGATACATTATATTTTGATGCACTATGGACTTTATGGATTTTATGCTTTATGTCATGGATTGGTCATTTTGGGTGTTAGATACATGATACCTTATGATGCACCTGATGGACTATATTATGTTTCTATTATGGACCTTTTCTTTTCAGACATTTGATTTGAAAAAATAATATGATTATCTGATGGATTATTGATGATATGAGAATTATTACAAATTAACATTTAATTGAGTTATCATGCAATGTGAATCTTACTTTATGTTTCCTTAAGATTTTTAATATTGTTTATTTTCTTGATGAAGTGTATTTTAACTCCTTGGACTACTGATATTTGGAACTAGTGTGCAGGTATGGGACCATGGTATTAAATCTGGGGAACCAAATATAGGTATATGTGAACTCAGTGTAATCCAAGGTTATGTCTAATGAGAGACAAGACCTCATTGTATCGTGATTTGATTTGTAAACATAAATTTTTGATTGTTGGAATTTAGTTCATAAATGTTATATTTATATTTAAATTTCTTGTCTTTTATGCCCAAGTGGATATGACGTGTGTAGTGATTTGTAAGTGTTTGTATGTGTCACTTGACACTTGTGTATGTACTTAAGACCTTGACATGTCCACTTGGGGATTGGGTGTCCATCTACCTAGGTTAGTACCAAGTAGATCCCCATATGTTTTCCTTGATTAAAGAGTTGGAGGTGTGGTCACTTCAATGAAATTTCGTGAGTATTCTTTTAGTGGACTTTTAAGGTGTTAGAAAAGCATCTAGGGGTGTGTTAGGGATATTTTTAGGTAGCCCACTTGTTATACCAATGGGTAAGGGTCATTTTTAACCCTAGGATAACCCTTAGTTGACCAAAAGAGCCTTCCAAAAGTTGGATTTCTAAGTTGGAAGAAAATTATCTTTTGAAAGCCTAATCTTGGATAGACCACTCTTCCATTTTGATGCAAAGACCTTACTTACCTTTTTGAGCTCCCCCTTTTTGGATCCATTTTTAGAAAGTTGTAAGAGACTTAGGGAAGATAGACCAATGGGAGGCTTTCCTTTTCCCCATGAGTTTCTAGTGACATTTTTATTGGTTACTCTCCATGTTGGAGAGTTTGAACACCCACTTTGGAACTTAGAGACTTGGCTAGAATTGGTGAAACTTGGAAAGGAGGACTTAGGCTTTAAGGGAGCTCTTCAAAAAATTTCATTTCTGTAATCTCGGAACTAGGTTGGTGGACATCTTGCATTTTTACTACTTGTTGTTTTTTGTGTTGTAACAAAAATGAGGGATGCATGTTAGTATGCTTGAGGAATGTAGAGATACCTTTGTGTTTTAATGTTGTTGTGTGAATAATGTTGTTGTTGATGTTTTTTTTCATTGTTATTGTTTTCTTAATGGGATTTTTCAAGGCCCAGTCACCCTTGGGAGCGAAGAGTAGCCTTAGGGATGGAAGATTTTGACAACCCTTTTGGTGTAGAGTTTCTTTTCAAGGAGGAGAGATAAAAATCATGGATTATGGGCTCCATGAAGCCATCCCTTGATGTTACTTCTCTTGGGGGTCATAAGGGTATTTTGATGAATATGGGAAGATATGAGATGGTGTTTTTGTAAGCCTTGTGAGGGCTTTGTTAATGCTTTTGGGTTTGGCCTTCTCCCTTTGGGTACTTGGTCCACTTCACCCCATTTAGGGTCATGAGAGACCCATTGTGAAAGCCTTGGTTGGGAGTCATGGTGAGTGTTGTTTGTTTGAATTTGTTAAATTTTTATGTTTGTAAACCACCTTTTTTTGGTTCCCCAAGCTCGGGGGTGGCCTCTTAGAGGCCTAGGTTGGGAGGTGAGCATCCCATGGTCCTTGTGCCATTATTGAATATTTTAAATCTTGGAGCTCTAATGAAGTTTTAGAGTTGAGTTTGGAAGAATAAAGATTTCTTTTAACATCCTGAGTTGTTCTTGTAAAATCCTATGAGGAAATGTAGAAAATATGATGTTTAGAGAGAAAACATGTGAAGCTATGTGGCTAGAAATATGTAAATTTGTGACACATTGGAAGTTTTAGCTAGCTCTTTTTGAAGTTCCAGATTATAGTGTTTATGCACTTGAATAAATAAAGTCATATTATTATGAGTAAAGTTATGTTTATTTGATTTTTTTTATATGTTTCAAAAAGTAACACACATACACACCCTTATGATGACATGTAACTGATTGAATGATTGACAATGTTAAGTTGAAGATAATGCAAAGCATTAAATCAGTTAATTTATTGTATTGTAATTGATGTCAACTTGATATCATCTGTAGGGTCATGTACATAATGATAAAGAGCTTAGAGAATCAATGGAACAAAGGTTATGCTTTCAACAATGCATAAAAGTTAAGTATTCACTTAGTGACAAACAACACCGCCAGAGTGCACACTGATGGTCAGAGAAAAGAAGAACAATCACAGTGATACATGATGATCAGAAGCATAGTGTTTCCTGATGAAGCAAAGCCACAGTGATGCTCGACAAGAAAAGTCAGAAGGTTTCCCGACGAGTAAAATTCCAATGATGCTCGATGGATGGAGATCACAAAGCTAACTGGAGTCTCACCGATGGAACTATCAGTTGTCACCGATGACTAATTGTAGTGGTGATCGACAGAACAAAAAGTTTATAAAATGACTAAATATCTAGCTAGTAGAGCTAAATAAGGACTTAACTGGTTGTTTATTTATTTTTATTTGACCAGAGATAAGTGATTAATTTAAAGCTGATTTGTATAGTTGGCAAGAAGATATCTACGATACAAATCAGGAGTTATGCTTTAAATCTAATTGGTTGGATTTTTTTTTACGCCAAGAATCAAGAAACAATGAATATTATGTCTATATAAGAGACAAGCTTAATTCTTTTACAAATGGAATTAAGGGGAGTGAATAGAAAAAGGATGCTGGAAGAGAAATTGATGAAGAATAACTTCATGCAGTCTTGATCAAACAAGCTGAAGGAGAGCTAAGAAATTTTGTAGACACTAATAAATAGTGAAGTAAAACATCACAGAGCAGAAATTATGGAGCACAAAGGATTGAATTGATACATTGATTAGAAAAGTAATGTAATTAAATAGAGCTGAAAATCTGCAATTCAAAGTTGCAATATGAACAAGTTAGTGTTTCAGTTTCACCATTGAAGCATCAAGTCTCTTAATCGAGTAGGACTTAACAGTCTTCTATATATTGAGGTACATCTCAAGGAGTGCCAAAAATATTGATTCATGAAAGTAGAATTGGATATGCCCGATCCCTATTGATAGTCTAAGAGAGAGCCTGCTTCAAGGATGTTAGTATTAGATGCCTGATACTAAGTGAAAATCTATATGTATAAAATTCTCTAGCTGTATGCACCTTAAAATGGTCACCTAGACTTTGGGCCCCAATTATCATTTTATCAAATTTTCTGAATCAATGCTTTGGAACATTTTTCAATTCAAATCAATTTCCTTGATCAAATTGTAATTAATTTAATTATTCAATTATTTCAATATTTCCTAAGGTTTGATCATTTTTATATAATTAAAAGATTTAATCTCTCTTTTAATTAAATAAAATTCCTATTATTTAATTAAAAGATTTAATCTCCCTTTTAATTAAATTCCTCTTATTTAATTAAATTCAATTTCCCCCATTTAATTAAATAAAATTCTTCTAATTTATTTAGTTGAAAGAAAAACCCCTCGTTTAATTAAATAAATAAAAATCCCCACTTAAAGCACTTTATTTGTTGAAAAAGGAAATGAATTAAATTATAAATTAAATAAAAATCCCTTTTTCTTCACATCTTTCTAAGTGATGGGTTTTTTCCTCTTAATCATAGCCTTTGATTTTTTTGCCTCTTAATCTCAATCATTCACTTTTCTTTAAAAGGAGACCTCTCCTTCTCATTTTCATATTAGAATTTTTAGTATTGTTATGTTGCAGGTTTGGAGAGCAATTTTAGAGGAGCATTTGAGTATTTGAGCTTGGAGATTGCAACTTCTCTCTTCTTTTCTCATTCATTCTTGCATTCATGGCTATTCATATAGATTAGATTCATGTTTATTTTCATAGATTAATCTTGCATTTGCATTTCCTTTCATAGATTAATATGCATTGTTATCATTTAGATTAATTTTCTTTTATGCATTGCAATCATATAGATTAGATCTC
>MU223593.1:1332936-1350721 GCA_018584345.1 Thuja plicata
ATTAAATTAAAAATTAAATAAAAATCCCTTTTTCTTCACATCTTTCTAAGTGGTGGGTTTTTGCCTCTTAATCATAGCCTTTGATTTTTTTCCTCTTAATCTCAATCGTTCACTTTTCTTTAAAAGGAGACCTCTCTTCATTTTCATATTAGAATTTTTAGTATTGTTATGTTGCAGGTTTGGAGAGTAATTTTGGAGGAGCATTTGAGTATTTGAGTTTGGAGATTGCAACTTCTCTCTTCTTGTCTCATTCATTCTCGCATTCATGACTATTCATATGGATTAGATTCATGTTTATTTTCATAGATTAATCTTGCATTTGCATTTCCTTTCATAGATTAATATGCATTGTTATCATTTATATTAATTTCCTTTTATGAATTGCAATCATATATATTAGATCTCATTTTCATGCATTTGAATCTCTCGTTTCATGGTGTATTTGCAATAGACACAACTAGGTCTATCTGAGGGCCTTCATTTTACATTTTTACACATCCATGACTAGAGAGATATGGATCAATATTTGAGGCCTCATTCTTGAACAACCTTGAATAGAATTATTCATAAAAGTGTGACAACATTTATGGATACAATAACAAGGTCACACCTAACAGTGTGTTTGTAACCTTTAAAAGGGTTGGATCTTAACATGGCTCACTTTAGAAGAGTGAAAATTTGGGGTACCGGTCCCAACGGTTTTTCCCTTAACAAGGTTTCTACGTTAACGTTAAAATCCATGTGTTATGTGTGTATGATTCATTTCTTTACTATTTTGTATCTTACATAATTTATTCTGGATATATCAGTATACTCTGATTATTTACTGAGTTTCGGTAAATAGTTATACTTCTTATCGGTAATCAAGAAAGAATAAGGATTGACAGAGAAAACCGACAAGTATTTAATCATTATTATTATTTCATGGCATGCATCTTACAAGGACATAATAATCTGAGGTTTATTGATTGGTGATTAAAATTTAAAGGATCACAAGATGAACAGACAAGATGTGCCCAAGTTGAACAAAGATAATTTTTCTTCATGGCAGAGCAGGATAAGACTCCACTTATTAGGTATTGGTAATGACGTTACTCAATTCCTAGAAATTGAATAGGAGCACCAATAGTTGAACAAATGAGAGAGAAGGATGAAAACAATGGCATGATGATAGAGCTTTCTTCCTCACTCTCTGATGTTGAATTTGAATATGTCAAAGAATGCAAAACTGCAAAGCAGATGTAGGACAAATTGAAGCTTGTACATGGTGGTGACAAAAATGTTTTGAGAGCCAAGGTAGAAAGCCTTAGAGGAAAGTTTGATGATATTAAAATGAAAGAAGGTGAAAACATCACTCAGTATAGTACAAGAATCAAAGAGGTAGTCAATGCTATCTGGGGAGTTGGAGGTGTACTAGAAGAAGACACAGTTGTAAGTAAAATTCTAACAACCTTACTGCCTACTTATGCTATTAGAGTATCTACCATTCAAGAAATGAGAGCAGTAGCAAATAGAAATGTTACTCTAGATAGTTTAATTGCAAGCTGATTTCATTTGAGATGAATAACTTTGATAATAGTGTCTTACCAAACATAGAGCCTCCATTCAAAACTTCTATGAGAATAAGTAAATCAAGTAGCAAAAACACTATGAGAAAAGATAGTGATAGTGAAAATAAAGAAGATGATCTTGATGAAATTGAAGCACTTATGGCTAGAAGAATGCAGAACAAAAAAGGTAAATACAAAGTTAAATTACCACTTGTTTATTTTAATTGCAAAGAGATTGAACACTTTGCTGCAAGATGTACTAACAAAAGAAAAGATGACAGAAGTAATGAAAAATTATATGAGAAGAAGTCTGACAGAGGTGAGTATAGAAGCTACCAAAAATAAGAAAGAAGAGATACCTGAGACTATAAGGACAAAGGAAAGAAGGCCAGTTACCTAACAAAATGCAAGGATGATGATACTAACACCAAATCTGATGAAGACATCGAGATGGTGTTTGTGGCTATAAAAGATGATTCAGATGATGATGAAGAAAGGTATGTAGAAACAACTCTCATATCTAAAATTAACAAAAATGATGTTTGGATCATAGATAGTGGCTGCGCTCACCATATGACCGGTGATAAGAAAAAGTTTGAGACTTTTGAATACTATAAAGGTGGTTCAGTAAGAATGGGTAATGACACACCTTATTCAGTTGAAGGTAGAGGAATAATAATGTTGAATAACCAGATAAAGTATGAGAATTATTATTGGGTAAATGGATTGAATTATAATCTATTGAGCGTTTCGTAGTTGAATAATTCAGGTCATAAAGTAGCATTTGAAAATAAGAAGGAAAAGATCTTCAATAAATCTAGAAATCTGATTGGTACCAGCGAGCAAACAAAAGGTAACTTATTCTATTTGAATGATATTGAATCCACTTGTTTGATTGCTACAAATGAAGACATATGGTTATGGCACAAAAGACCGTGTCATGTGAAATTTGACAAGATAAAGATTAGAAAAAAGAGAAATTTTAGAGGCTTACCGACGATGACCAAGCCTGACAATATCATTTGTAAGAATTGTCAAAAATGAAAAATGACAAAGTCTAGTTTCAAAAGAAAAAATTATACATTTGATGCAATTCTAGAATTAGTACATACTGATTTATGTGGACCTATGAGGACAAAGAGTCATTATGGAGATAGATATTTTATTCTCTTTGTTGATGATTACTCTAGAATGATGACAGATATATTTCTAAAAGATAAATATGAAGCATTCATGATGTTTAAATGGTACAAAAAAATGGTTGAGAGGAAAAGTGGTAAGGAGGTAAAATGCTTAAGGTCAGATAGAGGAGGGGAATTTATTTTAGGTGAATTCACTAACTTCTTTAATGAGCATGGAATCAAAAGACACATCTCGACACTAAGGACACCACAGCAGAATGGAATTACTGAAAGAAGGAACAAATCCATAGTTGACTATGCAAGGACACTGATGATAGAGAAAGGAATCACCCAAATCTTTTGGAGGGAAGCTGCCAATATAGTTATTTACACATTGAATAGAGTACAATTGAAGAAAGACACCAAAAAAACACCTTATGAGCTATGGTATGGATGCACACCCAATGCAAGTTATTTTAAAATTTTTGGTAGTCAATTTTATATCTTAAAAGATGATAGAAATGGAAAACTTGAGTCCAAGAGTGATGAAGGAATTTTTATAGGGTATTCTACCAAGAGAAAGGCTTATAAATGTCTAAACAGAGCCTTTAACAAAATTATTCAAAGTGCAAATATAAAGATAGATGGATTTGCATAGAAGAATGAATAGGAAAGTACTAAAGAATCAAAGGACTACAATAAGTTCACTTACAATGAGGAACTTGACACCCTAACCTACCAACAATGTAGAGCTCCCAAGCAATAGATCATTGCACCCGAGCATCAGGTTGCAAATACCGATGGTCAGGACAATGATCAAGATAATGTGCAAGGTGATGAAGAATAGAATGAAGAACAAAACAATGATCAAACTGATAGAAAAAGAGTTGTACCTATACTTGCAAGATATGTAAGAAAGAACCATCCAGAGATCCAAATCATAGGAGATAGGAAAGATGGTACAAGAAAAAGAAGTAAGTCTCTAAACTCAAGCTGTCTAATTTATGAGTTTGAGCCAAAATCTGTCAATGTTGCACTTTATAATGAAGAATGGATAAGTGCTATCAATGATGAGATTGAGAAGATTGAGAAAAAATATATATGGTCACTTGTGCCAAGACCAGATGAAAAGAATGTCATCAGTACAAAATGGATATTCAGCAATAAGCTGAATGAGAATGGAGAAGTCACAAGGAATAAAGAAAGACTAGTATGCAAGGGGTATGCACAAGAAGAAGGAATTAACTATGGAGAGACCTTTGCACCCATTGCTAGGCTAGAAGGAGTAAGAATATTACTTGCTTATGCTGCATATAAAGGATTCAAGGTATATCAAATGGATGTCAAGTCTGCATTCCTGAAAAGAATACTTGATGAAGAGGTATACATTGAACAACCAAAAGGTTTTGTTGATCTAGACAAGAGGGACATGGTATGTAGACTTCACAAAGCCCTGTATGGATGAAAACAAGCACCCCGAGCCTGGTGTGAAAGACTTCATTCCTATCTAATAAGTATTGGATTTGTAAGGACTAGTGAAAATAGTAATATTTTTTTGAAGGAAGATACTGATGCTAACAGTTGGATTGTTGAGATATTTGTTGATGACATCATATTTGGAGGCAATGATATGCTATGCAAATCATTTGCTAATGATATGATAAAAGAGTTTGAGATGTCTATGTTTAGAGAGATCAAGTTATTTCTTGGTCTACAAATCATGCAACAATGTGAAGGTATTTTCATTACTCAGTCAAAATACATTAAAGAGGTCCTGAAAATATTCAAGATGGAATAATCCAAACCAATTGGAACACCAATGACTACTGGATGTAAGTTGACAAAGGAGGAAAAGACAAAAGAGGTAAATCAGACTTTGTACAGATCAATGATTGGAAAACTCATGTATGTTGTACACACTAGACCAGATATTGCACATGCAGTAGGAATTGTTGCCATATTTTTTGCTAATCCCAGGGAATCACATATGATTGCTATGAAAAGAATCTTAAGATATCTGAAGAATACTGAGGAATATGGCTTATGGTATATAAGAGAAGGGAAATTTGAACTTAAGGTCTTTATCGACATTGATTTAGCTGGAAATATTGATGACTAGAAGAGCACAACTAGAGGAGCATTCTTCATGGTGACAGACTTGTCACATGTATTAGTAAGAAACAAGGATGCATCTCACAATCTACTACAGAAGTAGAGTATGTTGCTGCTGCTGCAAATTACTCAAATATTGCATGGATCAAATAGTTATTGGAAGGTATGCATATGAGGATCCTAGAACCAATAATTATTTATTATGATAATACAAGTGCAATTAACATTTCCAAAAATCTAGTCGTGCATGCTAAAACAAAGCATATTGCGATCAAGTATCATTATTTGAGAGAACAAGTTTAGGCAAAAGAGGTGATACTTGAGTATGTGAAATCAAAGGAATAATTGGTTGATATCTTCACCAAGACACTGCCCAAGGATACATTTGAGTACTTGAGAAAGAGACTAGGGGTCAAAACCTTATCTACCAGTCAGTAAAATGACTGAAGGCTGCATCAGCCTAAAAATTATCAGAATATCAGTAATGTTGATGCAAGCAAAAATATGAACCTCAAAGCTACATCTATATACAGACAGGTATATATCAACACCAAGCACCAGCACATATTGACATATTACTAATGGATAAGGGAAAATCAAGGAATATATTATGGATGGAGAGAAATGATTATTTGACATGAATGGGTTAGATATTTGTAAAATATTTATTTGGCATTGTAGTCAAAGGGAGAGAAATTATCCATATTATCAGATATTTCTGGAAAGGGAGAGATATTATCCATTACTCCAATAGGGAGAGATTATATTCTTAGGGAGAGATATTGTATGGAAATATTATACAAAGGGAGATTTGCTGACAAGAGAAAGAGACATCAAAAGAGGAGAAAAGTCAGAGGAGAAAATTTGACACCAGAAGAGATCACAAAACATCAGAAAAAGAAAGCTATGGGGAGTTGCAAGAATAAAATCTAAGCTAAAACAGATCTTACCGATGGTCAGACATTTATCGGTTATTGAAACAAAAATATTGGTAGTTTGATGAATCTCAACTATTGTATTTCATATTATATTAAAAATAGTATAGTGTGATAATATAGTATGTTGCCATCAATGTCAAAGGGAGAGATTGATGACATGTAACTGATTGAATGATTGACAATGTTAAGTTGAAGATAATGCAAGGCATTAAATCAGTTAATATATTGTATTGTCATTGATGTTAACTTGATATCATCTGTACGATCATGTACATAATGCCAAAGAATTTAGAGAATCAATGGAACAAAGGTTATACTTTTAGAAATGCATAAAATTAAGGTATTCACTTAGTGATAAACAACACCAATAGAGTGCACACCAAAGTTCAGAGAAAAGAAGAACAGTCACAGTGATACCCGACAATCAGAAGCATAGTGTTACCTAATGAAGAAAAGCCATAGTGATGCCCGACAAGAAAAGTCAGAAGGTTTCCCCATGAGTAAAATTCCAATGATTCCCAATGGATGGAGATCATGAAGCTAACTAGAGTCTCACTGATGGAACTATTAGTTGTCACCGATGACTAACTGTAGTGGTGACCGACAGAATAGAAAGTTTAGAAAATGACAAAATATCAAGCTGGCAGAGCTAAATAAGGACTTAATTGGTTGTCTATTTTATTTTATTTGACCAAATATAAGTGATTGATTTAAAGCTGATTTGTATAGTTGGCAAGAAGATATCTATGAGAAAAATTAGGAGTTATGCATTAAATCTAATGTGCTAGATTGTTTTATAGGCCAATAATCAACAATCAAGAATCAAGAAACAATGAATATTATGTCTATATAAGAGACAAGATTAATTAATTTACGAATGGGATTAAGGGGAGTGAATAGAAAAAGGATGCTGGAAGAGAAACTAATGAAGAACAAATTCATGCAGCCTTGATCAAACAAGCTGAAGGAGAGATAAGGAATTCTATAGACACCAACGAATAGTGAAGCACAACATCATAAAGAAGAAAGTATGGAGCACAAAGGATTGAATTGATACATTGATCAAAGAGGTAATGTACTTAAATAGATCTAAAAATCTGCAATTCAAAGTTTCAATATGAATAGGTCATAGTGTTTGAGTTTAAGCATTGAAGCATCAAGTCTCTTAACCAAGAAGAACTTAACAGTCTTCCATATATTGAGGTAAATCTCAAGGATTGCCAAAAATCTTGATTCATGAAAGTAGCATTGGATATGCCCGATGCCTATTGATAGTCTAAGAGAGAGGATGATTCAACAATGATAGCATTAGATTCCTAATACTAAGTGATAACCTCTATGTATAAAATCCTCTAACAAGGTCACACCAAATAGTGCGTTTGTAGTCTTTAACAAGGTTGGCTCTTAACAGGGCTCACTTAAGAAGAGTGAAAATTTGGGGTACTGGTCCCAGTGGTTTTTCCCTTAACAGGGTTTCCATGTTAAAATCCATGTATCATGTGTGTATGATTCATTTATTTAATATTTTGTATCTTACATAGTACATTGTGGATATATCGGTATACTCTGCTTATTTACTGAGTTTCGGTAAATAGTTATACTACTTATCAGTAATCAAGAAAGAATAAGGATTGACAGAGAAAATCGACAGACAGTTAATCATTATTAGTATTTCATGGCATGAATCTTGTAAGGACATAATAATCTGAGGTTTATTGATTTGTGATTAAAGTTTGAGGGATAAATTTTTGAGGCCACTGATTCACCCCCTCTCTCAGTTATTACTAACACCTCAATGTGTTGATAAGTTGTTGCTCTTTTCCTTTAAAAAAAACACATAGTATAAGCTTGCATACATATTTATTGTCCTTTAAAGAAGAACAATGTTTTGGTTATTTTCCAATAGATACTACTTAATTAATTATGCATGAGTTGTTTCCATTAAAATAATAAGTCTATAATATTTAACGGACATTTTTGAATGTGGTATGCTATAATTTAATAATTTAAACTATATTAGTAGGGACATTTATTGTGATTGTGAGAAGATTAATATAATAATTTAATTAGCTCACTTAAAATAAAAAGAAATTTACTCTTTAAGTTTTGTCTAGTAAAATTTAATTGTTTTTTTAAATAATTTAAACCCACTATGTTTAACAAACTTTAAACACTTTGTTTCAACATTTCCAAAGAAATCAAAATTAATAAAGAAGAGCACAAAAACTTGAAAACATTCTTTTTAAAGCTACAACAATATCTCCAACTTATATCCTTTTCATATTTGTGTAGGATGCCTCCGATAACGCGGCAAGCTCACGCCCATAGAAGAGGCCATAAGTGTTCCCCTGTGGTACAAGTTTAGATAGAATAGGATATAGGGGGTACTAGAGAGGAGAAGAGACCTCATTCTGAACAACCCCAACCCCAACAATGATGTACTTAATAATCTTTAAAAATTGGTTGGAATCATTTTGGATAAGATACCACAGGGTAATCAGTAGGCAGGACCCGAGGGTGTAGCGCATGAGTGTAGTAGGTGTCCTCCACCTAGGATTATCGAGGAGTAGGCTGACCACAAGGGATAGTAAGTACACATGCCACCTCCAGAGGCACTGGTTCTAGCTTATGAGAGGGCACCTCATGACACAGGGGACCATATCAAGGAACTAATACACCTTAACACACCACCTTTTTTGGGAACCAGGGGTGGGAGTGAGGCTAAGGATTTTCTTTTGAGTCTCAAGAGGTTCTTTGGATTGTGCACTTATGGGAGAAATATGAGGGCATGCATTCCTATTCACTTTCTGAGAGGTTCAATAGATATTTGGTGGAGGACAGAGGAGTTAAAGAGTAATTTGGCTATTGACACCCTCACTTAGAGAACTTTTTTAGAGAGATTTAGAGACCGTTACCTATCTGACCACTATAGACAATGACAAATAGATGAGTTCAATGATCTTTAGCAGAGGTGACTCACCATCACACAATACGAGTGTAAGTTCCTAGAGCTTCTACCCTATGTAGTTTACATGAGAGATGAGAAGATCAAGGTCAACCACTTTGTAAAGGGGTTGAATGCATCTATATATGGTTTAGTGTGTATGGCAGCACCAGGGAACCTTCGAGAGGCCATAGAAAAGGCCTTGATTTTTGAGGAGATTTAGGGTAGGGGACAAGATGCATAAGATTGGTCTCAAAACTAAAATTTTATACCATAGAGTTTAGATTATCATAAATCACATTGGAAGGGAAACAATAATAACAGACATTCTTCAGGGTTTTACAAACCCCGTCCACCTTAGCAGTAGACACATTGGGGAAAAAGATAGAGGGCTCCTCAGGGGAAATAGGGTTAGAAGCCCAAACAGTGGAAGACATAAGGTCCTAGAAGGGACCAAAGGTCACAGGCATCATCTACACCCCTAGCTAGGACTCAGCAGTCCTCCAGGGGTAGTGTTAGTGGTTCTATCAAGATAGGGTGCTCATAGTTCTCTAGACCCCAGTGTACTCAGTTTCAAACTCAAGGACCATGTTACTCTTGTAGTGCCATGGGGAACTTGGCAAGGGACTATTCTTAGGGAGGTGGTCAGCGTGGTGCAGCATTAGAGCCCATTGTTGGAGATATGGGTAGATCCCATAGAGTTTTTGCAATAGTTGACAACTGCTAGGAAAAACATCAGACTACTATGATTGAGGCTTCAGGTATGATTGGAGGTAACCGAGTTACTATTTTATTTGATTCAGGTACTATAGATTCTTTTGTTTCTCCATTGGTCATGGAGCGTTTCGGGCTAGTGGTAGCTAGACAAGAAGTTAGTTGGGAGGTAGAGTTAGCCTCAGGTTTTAGATTACCTGTCACCTCCTTAGTTAAGGATTGCTATATTTAGATTGGTAACATGACTACCAAAGAAGATCTACGTATCACACATCTTGGTTCCTATGTACTAGTGCTTGGCATGGATTGGCTTTATTCCCATAGAGCGAAGGTAGACTATTGACAGAAGAGGGTAGAATGATTGGATGATGATGACATTGCTACAGTTATTTTAGGGGTTCAGAGGTTGGTATCCATTCGTATGATCTCTGCTATGTAGCTTAAGTGGAGCATGCGAAAGGGGTGCCAAATATTTTCCATCACTATCAGTGATAAGGAAGAAGAGGAGGATAAGGAAACTTCCCTTGATGATCATCCTATGTTACAAGAGTTTGCAGATGTGTTTCCTTCAGAACTACCTAGTATGCCTCCCCATAGATAAGTTGATTTCCATATAGACCTCATTCCATGAGCCGCACCAGTATATAGAGAACCATACATGATGTCTCCTAATGAGCTTAATGAGATCAAGATTCAGCTAGAGGAGCTCCTTGAGAAGGGGCACATATGACCTAGTGTCTCTCCTTGGGGTGCACCAGTTATCTTTTTCAAAAAGAAGGATGGGTCTCTTAGGTTGTGTATGGATTACCAATAGTTAAACAAATTGAAAATTAAGAACCAGTATCCACTGCCTAGGATTGATGAATTGTTTGATCAGTTATAGGGTGCCCGTGTGTTCTCAAAGATAGATCTCAAATCAGGGTACCATCAGTTGAGAATTGTGGAGAGTGATATGCACAAGACAACTTTTCAGACTAGATACAGACATTATGAGTTTAAAGTTGTACCATTTGGTGTTACGAATGCCCTAGATGTATTCATGAGCCTCATGAATGGGGTATTCCATACTTTTCTTGACAGATTTGTGGTTGTGTTCCTTGATGACATATTGATATATTCTAGAGGTAGGTATTACTGTTCTTGAGGGATAATCAGTTGTATGGAAGCTTGTCGAAATGTGCCTTCTTCAGATCTGAGGTCAGATATTTAGGCCATGTTATATCAGGTAATGGGATTTCATTGGATCCATCAAAGATTGAGGCCATTATGAATTGGCCCGCTCCTACTATCATGACCGAGGTTAGGAGTTTCATGGGTCTTGCAAGTTATTACAGATGATTTGTTGAGGGTTTCTCTAGAGTGGCTCATCCTATCATATCCCTTCAGAAAAAGGGAAATAAATTTGAATGGATAGAGAAGTGTGAGTAGGTCTTTCAGGAACTCAAGAAAGCACTTACCATCGCACCTATTTTAGTAGTGCTAGAGCCTTCAGCATATTTTTTTTGTTTGCACCAATGCATCCTTAGATGGTTTGGGGGCAGTTTTTATGTAGGGTGGGTGAGCTATAGCATATGAGTCTAGGAAAATTAAGACTCACAAGATCAATTACCCTAACCATGACCTTTATCTTGTGGTAGTGGTGCATGATTTAGTGAGGTGGCGACACTTCCTCTTAGGACATTGATTTGAGCTTCATTCAGACCATCAAAGTTTGTAGTATATATTCACTTAGCCGAACCTTAATGCTTGGTAGCATAGGTGGATGGAGTTCTTATGTGAGTATGAATTTGATGTCCATTATATCAACAAGAAAGAGAATATAGTCATAGATGATTTAAGTAGGAGATGACATGAGTTATCATCCATGATCACTCGCATGGATTTGAGAGATTGTATACTGCATCATTTAGAGGAGGATGAGTTGTATGTGGAGGTTTATCAGATGGTCCGATCTCAAAAACCCCTTAAAGGGAAGTTCTCAAAGTATTCCTTGGATTCTGATGAGCTATTATGTCATAGAGGATGCATCTATGTACCTTCTTCAAGGGATTTGCATAATACTATTATGCTCGAGGCTCATAGAGCCCCTTATGCAACACATCCTAGAGTCAAGAAGATGCATGCCAATCTGAGAAAACTATATCATTGGCTAGGCATGAGGCATCAAATTGTAGAGCTAGTCATCTGATGCCTTGAGTGCTAGAGGGTTAATGCTGAGCATGGCCATCCTAGAGGGATTCTTTAGCCTCATGAGGTACCTATGTGGAAGTGGGATTTTATATCCATAGATTTCATTTTTAGTCTCCCAATTTCATCTCATCGCCATGATGCTATCTTGGTAACAGTTGAAAATTTGACCAAGGTTGCCCACTTCTCACCCATCTGTATCACTTTTATAGCTCCAGCAGTGGCAGATGTTTTCTTTAGGGACATTGTCAGACTACATGGTATTCCTCATAAGCTCATTTTTGATAGGGATTCTCTCTTTACATCCTCTTTTTTGGAGGGAATTACAGACACTTCTAGGCACCAGGCTCAATCTTAGCACATCTTATCACCTAGAGATAGATGGTTAGACAAAGAGAGTTAATCAGGTACTCAAGGATATGCTCCATATGTATGTTATGGACCATCAAGTTAAGTGGGAGGAATACCTAAATTTAGTAGAATTTGCCTATAATAATGGGAATCATTCATCCTTGGGTATGCCACCATACCAGGCCTTGTATGGTAGACCTTACAGGACAAATTTGAGTAGGGATAGGATTGAGGACAGGGTAACCATTGGACCATAGTTAGTTCTAGGGATGGAGCAACAAGTATCCTTGATTAGACAATGCCTTCAAGAGGCACAAGATCGATAGAAGAAGTATGCTAATGCGAAGATCACAAATCGGGTCTACATGGTTAGAGAAAGGGTTTTCTTGAGAGTGTGGCCTCATAAGAGTTCAATCCATTTTGGAAAAGGCTCTAAGCTTGTACCTTGATTTGTGGGACCATTTGAGATATTGGAGAGGATAGGACTAGTTGCCTATTGTCTAGCCTTGCCACCTAGCCTGTCATGCATCCATGATGTGTTCCATGTTTTTGTTTTAAGAAAATATATTTATGACGAGTCTCACGTGATAGATTGGGATGCCTTATAGGTGGAATTAGACTAGAAGTTAGCATTGGTGCCTATCCACATTTTGGCACACTAGACACTGGGCCTTCAAGGTTGAGAGCTAGACTAGGTTAGAGTCTAGTGGGATTTCCACGATGAGGTTATAGCTTCATGGGAGGATATAGCGTAGATGAGAACAAAATATCCCTATCTTTTTGATCAACTCCGGGAGGAAGTTCAAGCCTAGGGGGGAGGATGTGAGGCCTCACCCCGAGCCCCATCGTAGCACTCCATATTTTTGCTTATGATAGACTTAGCACATGATACATTATATTTTGATGCACTATGGACTTTATGGATTTTATGCTTTATGTCGTTGATTGATCATTTTGGATGTTAGATACATGATACTTTATGATGCACCTGATGGACTATATTATGTTTCTATTATGGACCTTTTATTTCGAGACATTTGATTTGAAAAAACAATATGATTATGTGATGGATTATTGATGATATGAGAATTATTAGAAATTAACATTTAATTGAGTTATCATGTAATGTGAATCTTAGTTTATGTTCTATGCTTAAATGAAATTATTATTGCTTATGATTTTAGGTAATAAATTTAGTATGTAGATGTTTCCTTAAGATTTTTAATATTTTTTATTTTCTTTATGAAGTATATTTTATCTCCTTGGACTACTGATATTTGGAACTAGTGTGCAAGTACGAGACCATGGTATTAAATTTGGGGAACCAAACAGAGGTATATGTGAACTCTGTTTAATCCAAGGTTGTGTCTAATGAGAGACAAGACCTCATTGTATCATGATTTAATTTGTAAACATAAATGTTTGATTGTTGGAATTTAGTTTATAAATGTTATATTCATATTTAAATTTCTTTTCTTTTATGCCCAAGTGGATATGAAATGTGTCTAGTGATGTGTAAGAATTTGTTGTTAGAATTAATGGGAATTAGTACTGAGAGGGGAGGGGTGAATAAGTACCTTTACAACTTTTAACTCTTTTCACCATTCATCATTAGTAATCATTCATTACTGCATTACTGACCATTACTATTGCTCTTTCTTATGCATGTAGTATTAATTCATAATCTTTAATAGTTTGTAACATTCATAGAAACATTCATGAAACTAATAAACACATAACACAAGATATGATATCATAGAAAACTCCTATTAGGAAGTAAAAAATATGGTGGGATGGCACTCACAAAACTTCACTATTTGCAGAATGGAATAGAGTAGGTAAAGGCTTATAATTGATCACTTCTGATGATCTACCTTTTTAGGAGTAATAAAGTGGAGACCGATTAAGATCTAGTCTATTAAGAGCTTTAGAAACATTGATTTAAGTGTGCACTCGGTTAAGAGATTTACAATAGGAATGTTAAGTCTGCCTTTCTTTAAAGGATTTGTTAA
Source organism: Thuja plicata (assembly GCA_018584345.1). Taxonomy (NCBI): domain Eukaryota; kingdom Viridiplantae; phylum Streptophyta; class Pinopsida; order Cupressales; family Cupressaceae; genus Thuja; species Thuja plicata. The sequence continues at coordinate 1,346,866 of MU223593.1, forward strand.
GTGTACTACACTTGTAAGAATGAGTAAATATGATTGACCTGACTATATGAAATCTATAATTGCTGATTACAAATCCATTAAAGCTCTCATAATAATAATATCACCCTAAGTGACTGATCAATACCTTTCTCTGCTCATCGGTGGGCTGTGTTATTGTACTTGAAACTGATTTGATTATTTTCTATTCTTCTACATGAATTATCTTGTCTAGTCTCTATATTCTCTCTGTCGCTACAATATTCATTGAAAAAAAACTATTCTCAATAGATTGAGCATCTATTTATACAAGTATTTGACCTATCTTAGAATCACGTATTACAATGTTAACTCTCAGATCCATGGTTTACAACTTGACCTTGATCTTTAGTTTGCATGTTTTAAATCAGTAAAACTAATTAAAACAATAGTAAATACATTGATTCCTCCGCACATAATGGATTTAAAAGAAAATAAAGAAGATATATATACAAATTCAATGATTTATTTGACGTGGAAAGTCAAATCCACTTTTAGCGTGATGTAACTGACTATAGGTTCTTGGTCATCGAGTTGAACTGAAAGTCTGTCAGCATTCCTTTGTTGAACTAATTGTTGGGTTCCCTTCATCTGTCGGGTTCCTCTCTGTGCTATTTTTTTGGGTTGCACTAATGTTACTTGTAAGGTTCCATTAACCTTTTTTTCATCGGGTAACATTGAATAGTGTTTGTCAGGATGCTTTGAACTTGGCAGTATCAGGTAACCTTGGCGTCGAGTAGTGTTGTGTCCTGTCTATCGGTGTAGTGTAAACCGATGGTGTAGATCATGTTTTTCCTTGTGTATACTAATGGAAAAATATAATGCCTTCAATCTCCCCTTTGACTTTAGTATCAAAAACTAATATGTGTATAATACTAAAGTGTTTAGTATGTACACCATGTCTATATCCTTGTCATTATATGACTCCCCCTAACTATATGCATTGGTATAGTATGAGTATATATGTACATGTATAATTTCCTATGTACTATACATTCCTTGTTCTTTTCTCTTCCAAATGTTTGATTGTACATCATTTCCTTCTTTCATATCACTCCCCCCTTTATACTTAACTGTATGTACATATCACTTCCCCCTTTATTTGATACCCATGACAAAAATGTACAACTTATAAGATGCCAAAAATTGACAAAAATGTGCAACTTACAATGTGTCAAGAATATGAGAATGGGTTGTCTTGATATCTTTGAGTAATTTCTCTGATTTTTCTTGTAGGAGTTCTAGTGCCATGTGCTCTAGCTCTAGTCTGGCATGCATATCATAAATGTTGTCTAGGATAAATATTTTTGGGGTGGCAATTAGTGTGTTTGCCTCTGTCACATGTTGTAGTAGTGAAAGTGTCAGTAAGAGTTGAGCTTGAAGCTCATTTACCTCATCTCTGTACTTTGTCTCTGTAATCTGTATGTACTATCTCAATTTATGAGCCTGTTTGAGTTGCTCATTGTGCAATTTGATTATCTCTTCATTATTTGTGAGACTTTGTGAACTTGTCTTAAGATCAACATCAATCTATGCCATCTTGTCAGTCTAATCCTATGTGAGTTGATCAAGTGTACATAATTTTTGTATCAAAGTAATAGCTTCTGAGATGATTGGATCAATTGTGCTCACCAATTCAGAAAGCTTTACCTTTTTCAATGCCACTTCTTGGCTTATCTTTTCTACTAGCTTGAACTCATACTTTTGTTCAAGTCTTTCATCCATGATCTTCTCAACATCTACGTTCTGAGATGTTATTGCATCTATGAGTACCACTAATTGATCAAGAATTGGGGTTATCTGATCAATGTCTACATTTGTTACTATTTGTTGAAGTATCCCTCTTGCTACTTCAAGTACCTTTGCCTCCTTTGTGGCTTTCCTTAGTTTTTCTTGCATTTCTTTTATCTCAAAAAGTTTTTCATACTTGGTCAATTGATTTGGATCCAATGTCCTCGAATCACAAACTGGAATCTCAATGATTTCATCTAGAGTTACTGGATTCTTATGCTTTTTCTTCTTCTTCTTTGAGACTTGTGGGGATGAAAATGTATGAACTACCATTGCTAGTTCATTTGTTCTCTTTGAAGTTCTTGGTGAAGGCTTTGTTGATGATGCTTCTTGGGTTTTCTACTTGGAGTGTACCTATCAGTTTGGTGAAGACGTCTCTCCATCAACCTTGGGTGTCTCTATAGATTTTTCTTCAGTTTTCCTTTCTAGCTCATCTTGCTTTGCTTCTTCACTCTTATTTTTCTTCTTGTCCTCTTCTATCTTTGTGTTTCTTCTTTATTTTTATTAGTGGACTTATCTTTCTGGTCGTTGGTTGTAGCTTGCTCTGTAGTTGTGTCCTTTGTATTATCTATGGTGTTTTTTACCTCAGCCTCACCCTTGTCCTTGGGTGTGTTTGTGTCCTCTGTAGTAGATCCATCATTACCCTCTAATATATTGATTTCCTTAATTAACACAGGCATATTTCTTTGAGTGTTGGCTTGGGCTGTATCCAGAGTGGTGTCCTACTCGTCGGTTTGATCTTTTTGAGTAGTGACATCCTCATCTTTTGTATATTCTTTGTAGGGTCTTGTTTTGTTAAGTCCATGAATGATGTGTCCCATAATGTATCATCAGCAACATTCATATATTTATCATCTAATGTCTTCATATCTTTTTGTTTTCCTTGATCCTTAAGTGTAATGAATATCACATCATCTTTCTTCTACTGATCTTTATCAGAGTCATAATTTGTGATGTCTTGAATGTCAAGATCATCCATGACTTTGTCCAAATCAATCTGCTCCATTTCTTCAACATTTTCCAAAGCAATATGTTGAGGACTTGCCTTTTCTTTCTCCTCCTCTCTATGAGGTGTGTTGGTGAGAAGTAACTATTCCTCATGACTTTTTGACTCTGCTGGCAGATCTAGGAGTTGTCTCCATTTTTTTTGGTCATTGTGTCTATCTCTATAAAATTATATTCAAGCACTTTGTAAGCCCTTATCTTGGCTAAAAACTTGCCTGAGTGCTTCTTCATCATTTCTTTTATTTCTTCAACCTTAGATTCAGGAGGCATAAGTGCAACAAGTACCCTCTCCCTTGCTTCTCTTTCAGTCTATAGAGCATATGACCACTGTTGGGATATTATATTACCTAGCTCCTTGGGTATTTGATTTACAAATTTAGCTGGTACATATTTAAATTCCACCATTGACCTAATTATTGCTTCTTGTATCTTATTTTGGTCCTCTAGTGTGATTTTATCCCATTTTCTGATCTTATCAGTCATTGTACCATGTGTAGCAATGGATTCAACAACCTCATCAATTGTTAGATTCCTAAAATTCTTCTTTTTTACATTAGGCTCATCATCTTTGGAATCCTCAATGTTAGCCTTATTTATGACCATTATTTTTCTCCTCTTTGGGGGTGTTGCCTTCACATTTTGCTTCTTTGATTGCTTTGTTGTTGGTTGCTTCCTCTTATAGGTCCTTACTTGACCTTTCTTAATGATGAAGGGTGCTCCCCTTAATACCACAAACACATAACAGAAACAGAGAAACAACAACAATTTGCAAGAACAGAAAATGGGCTTCTTATTATCTCCACAAATGTGGAATTACAAACTTTCAGAATTACAATATGCAAAGCCACATGGGCATTTTACTTACAATATTCTATAGGAAAAAGCCTCGAATTATCACTCTGATTCCCCAGAACTACTCTAGACAACACTACGGGCCTTCTTTATATAGGCAATTTCCACCGCCCGAGAAGGTTCCAGAAATCTAGCCATTAAGGCCGACTACCCTTAACATTTAATTATTTTTCACTTTTATTACAAAAAGGGT
>MU223593.1:1353534-1408713 GCA_018584345.1 Thuja plicata
GACCTTGTTAGAGGATTTTCAATACATAGGTTGTCACTAAGTATTTGGCATCTACGCTACCATCCTTGAATCAGTCTCATGACTGTCAATAGGCTTTATGCAAAATCTTACTACCATCCTTGAATCATCCTCCTTCTTAGACTGTCAATAGGCTTTAGGTAAGATCAATGCTACTATCATAATTCAACCTTCTAGTAATCTATTAGGATATACCTCAATTACAAAAGACTGTTAAGTCCTTTGTTAAGAGACTTTAATGCTTCAATGGTTAAACTAAAACAAAATGACCTGTCTCTAATGTAACTGAATTATAGATTTTCAGATCTATTTACTTACAATGTCTTTCTGATCAATGTATCAATTTAAGTCCTTTGTACTTAACTTTTTCTTCTTTCTGATGCTATGATTCACTATCCATCGGTGTCTACAGAATACTTTAGCTCTCCCTCAGCTTGATTGATAAGGACTACATGAAGTTAATCCTTCATCAGTTTCTCTTCAGCATCTTCTATCAGTTCACTCCCCCGTGAATCTGATTGCATATCAACCACACTGGAATAAATTATGCTTGTCTCTTAAATAGACATGATTTTCCTTAATTCTAGGTTCTTTGATTCTTGATTCTTGACATGAAAAACAATCCAGCCAAATTGATTTCTGGTTTTAACTCCTGATTTATCTCGTAGTTATCTTCTTGCCAACTGTACAAATAACTTACTTAACTATGGTTGAATAAAACAAATAAAACAACTAGTTAAGTTTATCCCTTAGCTCTGCCAATGAGATATTTTGTCATTTTCTGATCTGTCTATTCTGTCGGTCAATTCTGTAGTTCGTCGCCGATGACAACTACCAGTTCCGTCAGTGTCACTTCAGTTAACTTCAGGATCTCCGTCTGTCGGGCATCATTAGATCTTTGTTCATCGGGAAACACTATTTTTACCTTGTCGGGTATCATGTGATTCTGCTTCGTTGGGAAACACTATCTTTACCTCGTCGGGCATCACTGTCACTTTAATCTCTATCTTTACCGATGGTGTGCACTTTGCTGGTGTAGTCTGTCACTTAGTGAATACTAGAATTTTATGCATTGGTGGAAGCATAACCTTTGTTCCATTGGTTCTCTGAAGTCTTTGGCATGATCATACATATGATATCAATTTTAAATCAATGACAATACAAACCATTAACTGATTTAATGTCTTGCATCATCTTCAACTTAATATAGTCAATCATTTAATCAGTTATATTTCATCAATCTCTTCCTTTGGCATTGATGGAATCATTGCTATATTATCACACTATACTATTTCTAATAAAATATGAAATACAATTTTTGAGATTCATCAAATTACCAAATAGTTTGCTTTGATAACCGATAAACTATCTGACCGCCGATAAGCTCTGTGTAAGCTTAGATTTGATTCTTGCAGCTTTCCTTTTTCTTTTTTTCTGATGTGTTGTGACCTCTGTTGGTGTCAATTTTCTTTTTGATTGTTCTCCATCTTTGATGTCACTGTCTTTTATTTCCAACTTTTATACAAATACTCTCCCTTTGGATACGATCTCTCCCTATTTGGAGTAATCTGATAATGAATAGTTTCTGATGATAATATGGAAAACATTCTCTCCCTTTGACAATAATGCCAACAAATATTTTACAAATATCTGACATTCTGTCAACTAAATCCTTCTTTCCATAATATATTCCTTGAATTTCCCTTATCAATTGTCAATATAACTATCTTCTCTAGTGCTTGGTTATGATATATACCTTTTTGTATACAGATGTAGCATTGAAGTTCAGCTTCTGCTTGCATCAATCATGATTGATATTCTGATAATATATGGTTGATGCAACCTTCAGTCTTTTTAGTGACTGTTAGACATGGGTTTGACCCCTAGTCTCTTTCTCAGGTACTCAAATGTATCCTTGGGCAGTGGCTTGGTGAATATATCAGCTAATTGTTCTTTTGATTGCACATATTCAAGTATCACCTCTTTTTCTTGGACTTGTTCTCTCAAATAATGATATTTGATGGAAATGTGTTTAGTCTTCGTATGCATGACAAGATTCTTAGAAATATTTATTGCACTGGTGTTATCACAATAAATAACTACTGATTCTTTGATCTTCATATGCATACCTTCCAACAGCTGTTTGATCCATGCAATATCTAAGCAGTTTGCAGTAGCAAAAACATATTCTATTTCTACAGTAGACTGAGAGATGCATCCTTGCTTCTTGCTAATCCATGTGACAAGTTTGTCACCCATAAAGAATGCTCCTCTAGTTGTGTTCTTCCAGTCATCAAAATTCCTAGCCCAATTAGCATCGGTAAACACTTTTAGTTCAAATTTGCCTTCTCTTCTATACCATAAGCCAAATTCCTCAGTATTCTTCAAATATCTTAGTATTGTTTTCACAACAGTTATGTGTGATTCCCTGGGGTTAGCAGAAAATCTAGCAACAATTCCTACTACATGTGCAATATTTTCTCTAGTGTGTATAACATACATGAGTTTTCCTATCATGGATCTATATAGAGTCTGATTTACCTCTGTTGTGTTGTCTACTTTTTTTAATTTGTATCCAGTAGCCATCAGTGTTCCAACAAGTTTGGAATCTTCCATCTTGAATATTTTTAGAACCTCTTTGATGTATTTGGACTATGTAATGAAAATACCTTCACTTTGTTGAATGATCTACAAACCAAGAAATAACTTGATCTCTCCAAACATAGACATCTCAAATTCCTTTCTCATCTCATTAGCAAATGATTTGCATAGCATATCATTGTGTCCAAATATGATGTCATCAACAAATATTTCAGCAATCAAAGTGTTAGCATTAGTATCTTCTTTTAAATACAAATTACTGTTCTCACTAGTCCTTATGAATCCAATACTTATTATATAGGAATGAATTCTTTCATATCAGGCTCTGGGAGCTTGTTTTAATCCATACAATGCTTTGTGAAGTCTACATACCATGTTCCTCTTGTCTGGATCTACAAACCCTTCTGGTTGTTCAATATATACCTCTTCTTCAGGTATTCCATTTAGGACTGCTGACTTGACATCCATTTGATATACTTTGAATCCTTTATATACAGCATAAGCAAGTAAAATTCTTACTCCTTCTAGCCTAGAAATGGGTGCAAAGGTTTCTCCATAGTCTATACCTTCCTCTTGTGCATACCCCTTGCATACTAGTCTTGCTTTATTCCTTGTGACTTCTCCATTCTCATTTAGTTTGTTCCTGAATATCCATTTTATACCGATGACATTCTTGTCATCTGGTCTTGGCACAAGTGACCATGTCTTGTTCTTTTCAATTTATTCAATCTCATCATTCATAGAACTTATCCATTCTTCATTATCTAGTGCAACATTGATAGACTTTGGTTCAATCTCACAAATTAAGCAATTTGAGTTTAAAGACTTACTCCTTGTTCTTGTACCAACTTTCTTATCTCCTATGATCTAGTTCTCTAGATAGTTCCTTCTTACATATTGCAAGTATAGGTACAACTCTTTGCATATCAGCTTGATCTTCATTACCTTGCACATTATCTTGATCATTATTATGACCATCGGTAACAACATTCTGACCATCGATTGCAACATTCTGTTGTTCTGGATTTATGCACTATTGCTCAGATAGAGTTGTGGGTCCTTCATAGTATACAAATTTATTGTAGTCTTCAGGTTCTTTTGTGCTTTCTAGCTCATTCTTTTCTGCAAATTCATCAATATTTACATTTGCACTTTCAACTATTTTGTTAGAAGCCTTGATTAGACATTTAAAAGCTTTTCTTTTGGTAGAATACCCAAGAAAAATACCTTCATCACTTTTTGCGTCAATTTTTCCATTTCTATCATCTTTTAAGACATAACATTGACTTCCAAATATTTTGAAGTAACTTACATTGGACATTTTACCATACCATAGCTCATAAGGAGTCTTCTTTGATTCCTTTCTTAATTGTACTTTGTTAAGTGTGTAGACAGCAGTGCTAATAGTTTCCCTCTAGAAGATCTAGGCGATGTTCTTCTCTATCATCAGTGTTCTTGCACAATCAACTATTGATCTATTCCTTCTTTCAGCAATTCCATTTTGCTGTGGTGTTCTTGGTGTAGAAACCTGTCTTTTTATACCATTCTCATTACAAAAATTAGTTAATTCATCTGATATAAATTCTCCTCCTCTATCTGATCTCAAACATTTTAGATCCTTACCACTTTGTTTCTCTACCATAGATTTATACCATTTAAACATCTTGAATGCTTCAAATTTTTCTTTTAAAAACTTGACTATCATCATTCTAGAATAATCATCAACAAAGATAATAAAGTATCTATCTCCATAATAGCTCTTTGTCCTCATAGGTCCACATAAATCAGTATGGATTAATTCTAGAATATCATCAGATGTATGGGTTTTGCTTTTGAAACTAGACCTTGTCATTTTACCTCTTTGACAGTTTTTGCACATGATGTTGTCTGGCTTTGTCATCGTCTGTAAGCCTCTTACACTTTGTTTCCTGCTTATCTTCATCATGTTGTCAAAGTTCACATGACACAATCTTTTGTGCCACAGCCATATGTCTTCATTTCTAGTCATCAAACAAGTGGGGTTAGTGTCATTTAGATAGAATAAATTACCTTTGGTTTGTTCACCGGTACCAATCAGTGTTCCTGATTCATTGAATATCTTTGCCTTATTGTTCTCAAATGCTACTTTATGACCTGAATTATTTAGTTGAGAGACACTCAACAAACTATAATTCAATCCTTTTACCCAATAAGCATTTTCACATTTAATCAAGTTATTCAGCATTACTGTTCCTTTACCTTTGATTTGACAAGGAGAATCATTTCCCATTCTTACTGTACCACCTTTATAGTATTCAAAAGTTTCAAACTTTTCTTTGTCATTGGTCATATGGTGAGTGTAGCCACTATCTATAATACAGATATCATTTTTGCTAATCTTAGATATGAGTGTAGTTTCTTCATACCTTTGATCTTCATCTGAATCATCCTTCACAGCTACAAACACTATCTCAACATCATCATCCGATTCTGTGTCAGTATCTTCATCTTTGCAAGTAGCTAGATAGCTAGCCTTTTTGCCTTTGTCCTTGTAATCTTAGGTATCACTTCTTTCTGATCATCGATAACCTCTATAATCTTTGTTATCACCTCTATCAAATTTCTTCTCAAAAGATCTCTTATCACTTCTATCATCTTTTCTTTTAGGACATCTTACAAAAAAGTGTCCAATCTCTTTACAATTAAAACATACAAGTGGTAACTTACCTTTGTATATACCTTTGCCTCTTAGCATTCTTCTTGCCATGAGTGCTTCAATTTCATCTAGATATTCTTCTTCACTTTCACTTTCACTGTCTTTTCTAGATGAGTGTCTTTGACTAGATTTTCTTATTCTCATAGAAGGCTTGAATGCAGACTCTAAGCTTGGTGAGACACTATTATCAAAGTTATTCATCTCAAATGAAATCAGTCTACCAATTAGGCTATCAAGAGTGACTGTATTATTTTCTACTGCTCTCATTTCTTGACTAACAAAGACTCTAATAGCATATGTAGGCAATAAGGTTCTTAGGATTTTACTTACCATTGTCTCCTCTTCAAGTGTACCTCCAACACCTCGTATAGCATTGACTACTTCTTTTATTCTAGTGTTGTACTGTGTGATGTTTTTACCTTCTTTCATTCTGAGATCATCAAACTTTCCTCTAAGGATTTCTACCTTGGCTCTCAGAACATTTGCATCACCTCCATGTACAAGTTTCAACTTGTCCCACATTGTCTTTGCATTTTTGCATTCTTTGACATCTTCAAATTTAGCATCAGAGAGTGAGGCTGAAAGCTCTATAACCATGCATTTATGTTCATGCTTTACTCTCAATTGATCCACTATCAATGGTCCTATAGGAAACACATATTTATTTTCTAAGTATTGAGTAATATCATTGCCAATACCTGATAAGTGAAGCTTTATCCTGTTTTTCCATGAAGCAAAGTTGTCCTTATTCAACTTGGGCACATCTCGTCTATTCATCTTGTGATCTTTTACTTAGGTCTTGAAACCTTCCTTTTAAGCACACAAGCTCTGATACCAATTGTTAGTAATAACTAAGAGGGGGGGTGAATCAGTGGTCTCAAACAATTATCCAATTTAAACTTTAATCCACCAATTAATACTTCTCAAATTATTAAGTCCCAACAAGATGCATGCCTTTGAAAAATTTGAAACAAATAACTGTCTGTCGGTTTACCTTGTCTGTCTTGTTTCTCCTTGATAACCAATAATCAGTAAACTGTATTTACCGATACTCGGTAAATATGCACAGTATACCAATCAATCCATAAATGCATATGTAGAATGTAAAACACTAAAGTAATTAACCATACACACATAACACAAGGATTTTAATGTGGAAACCCTGTTAAGGGAAAAAACCACTGGGACCGGTACCCCAAATTTTCAGTCTTCTGAAGTGAGCCCTGTTAGGAGCCAACCCTATTAAAGGTTACAAACACACTGTTAAGTGTGACCTTGTTAGAGGATTTTCAATATATAGGTTGTCACTAAGTATCTGGCATCTACGCTACCACCCTTGAATTAGTCTCATGACTGTCAATAGGCTTTATGAAAAATCTTACTACCATCCTTGAATCAGCCTTCTTCTTAGACTGTCAATAGGCTTTAGGTAAGACCGGTGCTACTATCATGAGTCAACCTTCTGGTAATCTATTAGGATATACCTCAATTATAAAAGACTGTTAAGTCCTTCTCTGTTAAGAGACTTTAATTTTTCAATGGTTAAACTGAAACAAAATGACCTGTTTCTAATGCAAATAAATTGTAGATTTTTAGATCTATTAACTTACAATGTCTTTCTGATCAATGTATCAATTTAATTCCTTAGTACTTAAATTTTTCTGCTCTGTGATGCTATGATTCACTTTTTTTCGGTGTCTACAGAATACTTTAGCTCTCCCTCAGCTTGATTGATAAGGACTGCATGAAGTTAATCCTTCATCAGTTTCTCTTCAGCATCTTCTATCAGTTCACTCCCCCATGTATCTGATTGCATATCAACCGCACTGGAATGAATTATGCTTGTCTCTTAAATAGACATGATTTTCCTTAATTCTAGGTTCTTTGATTCTTGTTTCTTTGCGTGAAAAACAATCTAGCCAAATTGATTTATGGCTTTAACTCCTGATTTATCTTGTAGTTATCTTCTTGCCAATTGTACAAATCACTTACTTAACTATGGTTGAATAAAACAAATAAAACAACTAGTTAAGTTTATCCTTTAGCTCTGCCAGCTAGATATTTTGTCATTTTCTGATCTCTCTATTCTGTCGGTCAATTCTATAGTTTGTCACTGGTGACAACTGCCAGTTCCATCGGTGTCACTTCAGTTAACTTCAAGATCTCCGTCCGTCGGGCATCATTGGATCTTTGTTCATCAGGAAACACTATTTTTACCTCATTGGGTATCATGTGATTCTGATTCATCAGGAAACACTTTCTTTACCTCATCGGATATCAGTGTGACTTTAATCTCTGTCTTTACTGATAGTGTGCACTCTGCCTGTGTAGTTTGTCACTTAGTGAATACTAGAATTTTATGCATTGCTGGAAGCATAACCTTTGTTCCATTGGTTCTCTGAAGTCTTTGGCATGATCATATAGATGATATTAAGTTGACATCAATGAAAATACAAACCATTAACTAATTTAATGTCTTGCATCATCTTCAACTTAATATAGTCAATCATTTAATTAGTTATATGTCATTAGTCAGTATCCTATATTCTTTTTCTTGAAACTGATTTGATTATTTTCTGTTCTTCTGCATGAATTCTCTTGTATGGTCTCTAGATGCTCTTTGTGGCTACAATCTTTATTGATCAACAACTATTCTCAATAGATTGAGCATCTATTTATACAAGTATTTGACCTATCTTAGAATCATGTATTACAATGTTAACTCTCAGATCCAAGGTTTACAACTTGACCTTGATCTTTAGTTTGCATGTTTTAAATTAGTAAAACTAATTAAAACAATAGTAAATACATTGCTTCCTCCACACATAATGGATTTAAAATCAAATCAAGAAGCTATATATACAACTTCAGTGATTTATTTGACGTGGAAAGTCATATCCACTTTTTGCAGGATGTAACTGCCTGTCGGTTCTTGGTCATCAAGGTTTAACTGAAAGTCTATTGGCATTCCTTTTTTGAACTGATTGTCAGGTTCCCTTCTTCTGTCTGGTTCCTCTTTGTGCTGTTCTGTTGGGTTGCACTATTGTTACTCGTCGGGTTCCATTAACCTTTTTGTCATTAGGTAACACTGAATAGTGTTTATGGGGATGCTTTGAACTTGGCAATATCGGGTAGCCTTGGCATCGGGTAGTGTTTTTCCTTGTCTGTCGGTGTAGTGTAAATGGATGGTGTAGATCATATTTTTTCATGTGTATACTAATGGAAAAATATAATGCCTTCATTTGTATGTGTCACTTGACACTTGTGTATGTACTTAAGACCTTGACATGTCCACTTGGGGATTGGGTGTCCATCTACCCAGTTTAGTACCAAGTAGATCCCCATGTGTTTTCCTTGATTAGAGAGCTAGAGGTGTGGTCACTTCAATCGAATTTTGTGAGTATACTTTTAGTGGACTTTTGGGGGGTTAAAAAAGTGCCTAGAGGTGTTTTAGGGCCATTTTTAGGTATCCCACTTATTATACCTATGGGTAAGGGTCATTTTTAATCCTAGGATAACCCTTAGTTGACCAAGAGAGCCTTCCAAAAGTTATATTTCCAAGTCGGACGAAAATCAACTTTTGGAAGCATGATATTGGATAGACCACTTTTCCATTTTGATGCAAAGATCTTACTCACCCTTTTGATCTCCACCTTTTTGGATCCATTTTTAGAAAGTTGTAAGAGACTTAGAGAAGAGAGACCAATGGGAGGCTTTCCTTTTCCCCATGAGTTTCTAGTGGCCTTTTTAGTGGTGACTCTCTATGTTGGAGAGTTTGAACACCCACTCTCTACCTTAGAGACTTGGCTAGAATTGGTGAAGCTTGGAAAGGAGGACTTAGGCTTTAAGGGAGCTCTTTAACAAATTTCATTGCCATAAGCTTGGAACTAGGTTTGTGGATATCTTGAATTTTTACTACTTGTTGCCTTTTGTGTTGTAATGAAAATGAGGGATGCATGTTAGTATGCTTGAGGAATATAGAGATGCCTTTGTGTTTTAATGTTGTTGTGTGAATAATGTTCTTGTTGATGTTTTCTTTCATTGTTGTTGTTTTGTTAATGGAATTTTTCAAGGCCCACTCACCCTTGGGAGGGAAGAGCAGCCTTGGGGGTGGAGGAGTTTGAAAACCCTTTTGGTGTAGAATCTCTCCTCAAGGAGGAGAGGGAAAAATCATGGAGTATGAGTTTCATGAATCCATCCCTTGTTGTTATTTCTCTTGGGGGTCATAAGGGTATTTTGATGAATATGGGAATGATATGAGATGGTGTTTTTGTAAGCCTTGTGAGGGCTTTGTTATTTCTTTTGGGTTTGGCCTTCTCCCTTTGGGTACTTGGTCCACTTCACCCCATTTAGGGTCATGAGAGACCCATTGTGAAAGCCTTGGTTGGGAGTCATGGTGAGTTTTTTTTTTTTCATTTTTATGTTTTTAAACCACCTTTGTTTTGTTCCCCAAGCTTGGGGGTGGCCTCTTAGAGGCCTAGGTTGGGAGGTGAGCATCCCATGGTCTCCTTGTGTCCTTCTTATTGCATATTTTAAAGCTTGGAGCTCTTATGAAGTTTTAGATTTAAGTTTGGAAGAATAGAGATTTATTTTCACATCCTTAGATGTTCTTGTAAAAGCCTATGAAACAATGTAGAAGATATGATATTTATAGATAAAATACTTGAAGATATGTGGCTGGAAATATGTAAATTTGTGACACATTGGAGGTTTAACTAGCTCTTTTTAAAGTTTTTGATTTTAGTGTTTATGCACTTGAATAAATAAAGTCTTATTATTATGAGTAAAGTTATTTTTATTTGATTTATGTTATATGTTTCAAAAAGTAACACACATACACACCCTCAATGTGTTGATAAGATGTTGCTCTTTTCCTTAAAAAAAAAAAAACATAGTATAAACTTGCATACATATTTATTGTCCTTTAAAGAAGGTCAATGTTTTGGTTATTTTCCAATAGATACTACTTAATTAATTCTACATGAGTTGTTTCCATTAGTGAACATAGGAAATGAAAAAAAAGGAGAAAAATTTATATTCATCCTACAACTTAGATCTAAAGATATAAAGTGTTGTTTGATTAATCCCTTATCGTTGTTGTCTGGTTTCTTTAAAATAAGATGTTAGATGGTTTTTTAAAAAAAAAATTAGCTAACTAGATTGTTAAAAAAAAAAGATATATATTTATATTTGAATGTACATAGAAGAATATTAAAAATTTCCTTCTTAACATCCTAGCTCTTTAGATTTAAAATCTGCCTCTCTTAACTCTTTTTCTAGCTTTGGGTGTAGCTTGGGAGGTTTAAATTAATCAATTAAATAAATATAATCTTTTAGGAAACATGGTAGTGAGCACTTTAAAAAAATGTATTAAAGATATAATTTAGTAGATTAAGTTGCACTTGGGCTTTTTTTTATATGGTTATGGAGGGGAAATTTTGAAGTACAATTTTAATTAAGATTGTGTAATGAAATGCACAAGAAAAAGATTAATTAAATATAGCAACCTATTCATAGTCAAGAAACCATCTTAACCCGATAATGTTATTTTTATGAGACCAATATATGTGGCTAGTATATTGGTCATCGTAAAAATAGTATTTTTGTGGCACCACTTGTTAAGTTAAAATTATTAACATGTTTCATTGAATTATTAAGAACTAAACGTTTATAGGGCTAATTATGAGGGTTCTAATCATGGATTAGGTTTAATAAATTTTGAATAACTTTTTAGCCAAACTGGAATGGTGTAAGTAAGTCCCTCTAGTGAGCTTGTTTATCTAAAACTATTTATGTTTTCAGGGTCGAGGGATGTTGTCATAATGACATGATCCCCCTTGACCCTACAATTGTTATCATATGGTAACCTAGTACACTCTGGGTAGATGTAGGCCTAACCTTGCTTTCTTAGTGAACCCTTAATAGTGATCCCTTTTGGAATTATTTAAAACATTCAAAAAAAATTTGTTGCAGTTTTGGGTGCAAATGTTTGGGCATGACAAGCTACACCTTGCAGAAAATTGAAGAAAAGTTATGGCACCCTTTTCCATTGTTGTGAAAGGGGGAGAGATTCTATGAGAAAATCCCTACTATTTAGGGAAAGTTGTGTTGAGGATATTGAGAAGATTGTACTTTCAGGTTCATGGATTTTCCCATATGTTTCCATCAATGCTAAAGGGGGAGATTGTTAAATGTTGTTAGAATTGGTTACTACTAATGTAGTTGGCATTCATGTTTTGTCACTTATGTCAACATATGTTTCTTTGGAGGAAGAACATACTAGTTATTACTATTGTATTTGTGTGTGTGAATATTGTACCTACAAGTTGCAACACAACACTTAAATATGTCATTATATTAATGGTTAGAACTACGAAAATTGAAGGAAAAGCATAAGGAAACCATAAAAATTGACATATTACTTCCTATCTAAGAAGAGTATGATTTAAGCTATAATTTCCTTCAGATTATATATAAATCAGTGACATATTCAATCATAGAATGGAAGATTCAATGAGAAAATGAAGATAATTGTCATGCAAAGTTCATTTTAGAGAACAAATGAAGATTATTTAATTATCTATGTGAGATTATGAACTAAAATGGATAGAATAAAAGTATATTTATAATTCTAGAAATTAGAGTAGCATAAGAGTGTAATTGAAATTCTAAGAATTGGGGCCAATTGAGCTCAAAATTCAATCCTTTTATAGAAGAATTTGAGGAATGTGTGGTTGAGATTGATTTGTGAAGAGAGGTGGAGATTGAATCTTTGATGATCCATGTGAGTGATCCATGTGAGTGAACTCTCACTGGTTCATGGATTGACTTTCCATGTGCAAGTGATGAGTTGTAATTAGAGGATTTATTTAATTCCTTTTAATTAATTACTTTAGCCAAAGTTTTAATTGTGTTGTTTTGATTTAAATAGGCTAATGTAGTTAATGTGAGGTAGTGATGAAATCACTTTGATTTTTAGGAAATTAAATTGATTTTGATGAATTATGGCAATAATTGAATAGTTGGATTGACATAATTAGGGGTATGATCACATTTAGGGAAAATAGTGTCTCTGGTTAGAGTAGACCAAATTAGGGTGGTTACATTTTCACCTCTTTGAAATGATGTGTGAGCAGCGCATTGATTCAAATACTATTTGATGTTGACTTCAGAAAGTTTGAGAATTCTGCACTTGATTGAACGAAATATAGCTGATGAGATCTGTCTCGCACTTGATTGAACTAAGACTAATAGTGTCAACTTTGAAATTTATCAAATAAAGGTCGATTGAAAATAGAAATCCAAAGATACAAATTCTGAACTTGATCAAGCAAGAATTGATAATACTGACTCTGAACTTGATTGGACGAAGCTCAGTACGAAGCTGCTGAGAGCTGTGAGGTATCAATTTTGAAGTTGATCAAACGAGAATTGATAATAATGACTCTAAACTTAATGAAATGAAGGTTAGTACAAATATTATGAGAGATTGATAAATATATAAGAGATTTTAGGCAAAGATATCTATCTTGTTTAGCAATAAAACCTTCTATCCAACAGTCCAAACTTGATCGAAGGAAACTTCCATGCCCCTAGTCTTTTGATGATGAAGTCAATTTTTCTATTTTGAATAAGAATTTGATTGATTTTGAGTCTAATCATGCCCCCTTAGGAATGAAATAAAAGGAAATAGAATAAAATCCCTCTTTAGAATGATAGATTAATGGAACAGATTGATTGGATCAACAAAGTATCAATTAGAAGATGTGATGAAGCAAAAGTGTGTTAAGAGAAAACACAATTTTACCAAGTTGACTATGTGAAAATATAAATTTTGAGTCTAATAAAATGATGTATGACCAAGGTTTCAATTAATAATGTGCAATTTGGTGATAGAGAACCTGGAAAACTAATTTCGTAAAGCCTGCGAATCATTTTCTAAACATATAGAGCAATTCTGCATTTATTGGAGACTGTCACAAAACTTTTACTGTACTATTAGAAACATTGTCTGTGCATTCAATTTCATTCCTGATTGGTTTGAGAAGAAAAAAATAGAATTTTAATAGTCCAAGAAGGGTTTTTGAGCTTCTAAACAGCTCAAAAAGGTCTATATAAGTCTCAAAAATCACTTTTTACCCATTCATTTTCACTTTCATCCATAGTAAATCCTTGAGCTCTGAAGAGAAGATGGTGGTCCCTATGGAGAGACATTGATATGAGCTAGGATGTCATCACCAACACCTATGCCACTATGCACATTCGGTGAGTACATCGAGACCTACCTTTTTACACTTTTTGTTTTTCATTTTGTCACATTTTGCAATAGTTAGGAGCCTTTTAATTCTGATTTGCATCTAGTGTCATGGATCACATCTAGTCAATGCTATGTCGCATATGGTTTTCTTGCAAAATTCAAGATCACATCCTGTAAAAATAGGATCACTTCTCGTTAGATATGAGAGTGTCATTTTTAGTATTTTCTGTCAAGTTTTTGAGTTGTGTCGCATCTTGTGAAAAGAGGGTCGCATCCTGTATCCCGTGTTGCATCCTATCAAAACATGATCATTTCCCAAATTCCCCATCACATCTGGTAAATTTGGAATAGCATCTTGTATGCAAGATCACACCTAGGATAAATAGTGTCATTTTTAGTAGAAGTTATTTTATCCAATTTTTACTATTTTCCCTTTTTGTGAAGGCCAAAAAGACTTAGCTGTTAGATTTTTCTGCATAGTTGAGGTTTGCTAGAATATTATTGTAAACATGTAATTATGTGCTTAACAGATTGATTTTGAGGTTGTGTCATTTTGAGGACCTCGTCATGCATGATTCCTTGCATTGTCACGCTCCTTGACCAATATAGAGCTTCATATTATAGGATGTCTTGGTTTGACCCCTTTGATAGATTTACCCAACATTAGGGTAAATCAAGGGTTATTGACTGCTCTTTCTAAGACATGGCACTCAGAGAACAACACCTTCCATCTCCTGACTAGTGAGATGAGTCACCTCGGAGGAAGTGTGATGTATCATGTGCATTCCTATGATGGGACGGGAGGTTCAGTTTGAGTCGTGCTCCACTATTGTTATTACCTCCGCGTGGAGATATTTTGCAGATCCATCCATAGTCTGAAGATATCTGACCTGGGATTATATGTGTGATGATTATGATTGTTTACCTATTTTTCTAGTTGGATTGATCAATGGTGATGCCAGACTGAGGACAGCATGGGTTCATGTGCAGTTGGGTAGAGACTTTAGAGCAGATGGTCATCTCCACATGTAGATTTCGTTGGGGGAGCTGCATACTTGTACATATGTATAGAGAGCTACATGAGACCATGTATGAGTATTCCTGGAGCATGACTATTGGGATCCTAATTTTACAGATCTGGGCCTGGGAGCACATCCTAGTGACACAACTGATTATTGACAAGTAGAGAGAACTAGAGGAGCCTTATGTATATATATGTATTTAGGTTTCATCCAACAACCTCATTTGGGTAAGATGGAATATTGATGGTGATTTTTTTATGATATCACAATGGTCAAGTGGAGACCATACTTAGATTGTGAGAAGTGGACCTCAGATAGGCGAAAGATGCCTTACTTCTTTTAGAGCAGATACTTGATCGGTCAGACACAGTGTATTGTAGAGAGATTCATTGTTACATGTGTCCTTGAATAATTTGGCCAAATTTAGGGCATGTCTAAGGATTTGACTGCTTATGCATAGATCTATGATGAGGAGCCACAGTGGTGAGCCTACTTATGTTATGAGACTACATAGCTTGAGATTAGTCAAATGATTGTAATAGGATGGGATTATCTTTATATGTTGTTAATGTTGGGTGCACTAATGTATATCTTACACATATTTTACAGTTTCCATTCTCTCAATTTACAACACCAGATGAGGTAGCACCTCACATAGAGGATGTGTTAGATTATGATCCTATAGATGATGGACCCGTGAGAGGCAGAGGTGGATATTGGAGAGATGGGAGGGTTTAGGGTGGTAGGGATGGGAGAGGTATTGGTGGTAGGGATGGCAGGTGATCTCCTATAGACAGAGGTCAGAGACATGGTTGTGATGATAGGGGAGATGACAGGGATGACAAGGGTGGTGGTCGAGTGGGTGCGAGTGGAGAAGGCAGACAAACTCATTTTAGATTCCTACCTCGATGCATGGATCCATGTCATTTACCTACTAGGAAGAAGTAGAAAATATCTTCAAGATAGAGGCCTAGTGGGGGAGGTTGACCTTCAAGACAAGATCCTCCTAGGGATACAAGAAGAGATACCAGCAAGGATGGAGATCCTCTATCATAGTGCTAGAGAGAGAGAGAGAAACTCAAAGCTTAGATTACCACATTAGATGCATTGTAGGATGGTAGAGATAAACAACTTGAGAGATTGAGATCTGAGAGAGATCAATAGGATGACAGACTCATAGCAGAGAGAGATGTACAGACATGCACAACCACTCATTAGGGGCAGAGAGATACATATTATTTTTCCTTGTATTATGCTGTAGTTCCATAGGCACAAAGAGAACCTTTATATTCTATTATAGATCAGTAGTCAGAGGGAATGATGCCTCCACCAACCCATCATCCTTGAGATGATGTACCACCTCCTCCACTTATGGATCAGGGAGAGGGTGGTAGTCAGACATGATTTATGATTATATCTAAGATTTTTGTATATTGATCCTTCTATGACCATCCTTTGTATTGCATACATTTGAGACTTGTGTATATGTTTTTATCATGATCTCACTGATACTTGATGTAGACATGTCCACATTTTTGATCTGATATTCACTGATATATATCTGAGATAGCTGGCTTTGATTTTGATATGTTCACTAGTTCTCTATTGATAGATGAATAAATTGATGCACATTGTGATTATGTACTTGGTCTTTAATGATTTAGAATAGATTCATGTGATGACATCATTTATTCTCTTTGATTATTACTGATATATATATATGTGTGTGTGTGTGTGTGTGTGTTTGGATGATTCTAGATGGATATGCAGATGTATGTTTTTGATATTTTCTTATGCAAATATATGTATGGATGCACTTAAGATATAAAAATGCAATACTTGAATACTTTGTTTTTTTATTTTCTCTTTCCCATTATGAATGCAATTGATATGAAACGACATAAATATATTAGTAATATAGATTAAGTAGTCAAACTTGGATTTTGAATGAACTAGGAAATCATTTTGAGCTCAAACCCTTATGTTGTTAAAATGAATCATGCAATCTTAAATGCATCTAAATACAGACTTCTAGGACTGCCACTGATCTTTTACATTTTAGCATTTTTATCATCATAGGAAGTTTGTGTAACAAACACCAACAGATAGTACAACTATCACTAATGCCCAGAAAGTATTATGAAAGTATGAATACTATGTTTATTGGATGCAATGTCAAAAATAAACCTAAGCATCAAGGAATAGAGGCCAGGATGACTTTTCAGTTATCTCCTTTGTCTTTAAGAATCACCATCTATTCATGTGTAATGTAGAATATGCAACCCGCAATGACCTTGAATATTCATATCCTTGGGTACATAATATGTCATACACCTTACTTAGAATTTTATTAGAAATAGATAAGGAAATTGGTTCAACCTCACCTTAGTTTACACATAGAAAGGATTGAGATATATGCAGCTATCCACTCATGTTGGAAGCTCTTACCATAAACATCCAAGTTAAGTGAAATTTATAGGATCATTGAAATAATCACCATATACAGAAAACCAAGAAAATGTTATGCCCCCTATCCTTGCAGCTCTTTGTATTTGAATAGATGTCATGGAGTAACTCAAAATACATAATAAGCAACAATTGATAATCAGTCAAACAAAATTCATAACTGTTTACATGCCCCTAGTTTGAAACATCATTGGAACAAAAAAAGAGTCATAATTAATCAAGATCAACCTATACATGCTTAAGTGGTTTTGACGAACACCATTGATTCATTTTTCAATCACAGTAGAGAAATCATCAATTGCAACTTGAAATTAAGAAATAAGTTTTTTTATGTCTGAGTAAGTGAGATAAACATTTATCAGCAATTGCAATCCAATGTAGTGTTAACAAACACTCTTTGATTAAAGTGTTGAGAAACACTAGTATGATGTTTGTTATAGGTAGGTGGTGTTTAATAAATACCTTTGTTTTTGAAAATACTGTCCTGATTGAAGTATTAAGAAATAATGTTTGTAAATGCAAACCTTCCTAGACAAGGATCTAGGGCAACCTAGCAAACGTTGACCGAACATGCTAGCAGAGATGCCCCCAGTGAAGAATGACTATCCCTAAGATGTAAACACAAAATAATCACAAGTGATGATAAGACATTCATGAGGAATTCAAAGTCAACCAATAGCAAAGGTGTGATTGTTAAGGCTTAGTGTCAGCAGTGCATTGATAAATGGAGCATGGAGTACAAGTGACGCCTATTTGTCAGGTTCTCGCCAAGGCACTTTTTCAAATTTTTTGTACTTTATATTTTTTTATCTTTTTTTTGTTAGTATCAAGGTGCCTGTTTGCAAGGTTTTCACCAAGGATACCTTTTTTCAGGACTTTTTCCATTGTTTTTTATTTTTCTCTTTTCCACTATTTTGACTTTCTTTAGGATCAATTTTTTAATTTTTTTGGTATTTTTTGAGAATCATTTCCACTGTATAGGATCTTTACCCACATGTCAAGAATAGAACCACTTCAAGTGTAGGGTATTAATACAACTAGGAAGGATATATCCCTCACACGTAGCTAATTGATAAGCTCCTATCCCAAAAGTTATAGTTATAAAAAAAGGCCCCAACCAGTTGGGTTCAAACTAACCTTTTTGTTCTCTACTTGGATTATTTTTAGGATTCTCTCTTTGAACAAGATCCCCCACTTGAAATTGTCATAGATTTCCTTTTTTGTTGTACCCTTTAGACATTCTTTTATGGTACATCTTGAGATGATCAAACACTTGTTTTCTGTGCTCATCTAGTAGTTCTAGTGCCTGAACCGTATCAATGTGGTATTGTTGATCTGTAACAAGACCCTAGAGAGTTACTCACAAAGAAGGAATTTCTACTTCAATTGGTAGCACTACTTCTATGCAATAGACTAGAGTGAATGGAGTGGCTCATGTTAGTGTTTAGATACTTTTTCTATAGGCCCATTTTTCCAGATTTAATTACAAATGCCAATCTCTACCAGATTCACTCACAGTTCTATGTAGGATTTTCAAGATGCTCTTGTTTGAATCCTCAACTTGTCCATTAAATTAAGGATAATAGATTGAAGAACAATACCGAGTGATGTGAAACCATGTATAATGGTCATCAATATCTTGATTTTTGAATTTCCCCCCATTGTTTGTTACAATAGATGAGGGTATCCCATACCTACAAATGATGTAGTTCAAGATGAACATATAAACCTATTTGCTAGTGGCTTTGATTAGCAGCACCACCTCAACCCACTTAGTGAAATACTTAGTGGTCATGATGATGAATTTGTGTCCACTTGAAGAATTAGGATAAATTTTTCCAATGAGATCAAAGGCCCATTGCTGAAATGGCCAATGTGTTATAAAAGGTATGAGTTCTCTGGCTAGAGCATAAATAAGGTTTCCATGTGTTTGACATTTGTGACATGTTTTAAAAATTTTCACAGCTTTTTCCATTGTATGCCAATAGTATCCAACTCTTAAATGTTTCATAGCCAATGAAAAAGCATTCGAGTGCGATCCACATACACCTTCATGAACCTCTTTTAATGCACGGTCAGACTCTTCTTGTTATAAAAACCTAAGAAGTGTTTCATCAAGACCTATTCTATATAAGTTAGTAGTGTTGAGGACATAATGTGAGGCTATCCTAATTAAAGCTATTTTTGATTCCTAGATAGGCCATTCAATAAGGTTTGATCAGTAAGATAGGTAGTTATTTTGGCATATCAGGATTGGTATTGAGCATTTAAGGCACAAATAAATTTGGATTCAGGTGTATCAAAGGATGGAAAGGAAGATTATTCCACCAAGAAGTCATAGTGGAATTTGCATTCCTCCAATTGTAACATAGATGCTAACGTAGCCATAGCATCTGCAGCTTTGTTTTCTGTTCTTGGAATTTTTGGAATGTGACGAAAATAAAGTACTTTTTCAAATCTTCCACCATCTATTTGTATGTCATCAATTTCTCATCTTTCATTTGATATTCACCATTCACTTGGTTGATAATAAGTTGAGATTCATCATACACATGTAGCTATGATTTTCCATTCCATAGCTAGCTTAAGCCCGTTCACCAATGATTCATATTATGAGATGTTGTTAGTGCATGGAAACATTAGTTTATACACCTTGGATATCTTGTAGCCTTGAGGAGTGATAAATAATACCCTTGCTCCAGATCCTTGCTGGGTGAAAGAACCATCAAAATACATCTTCCAAGGATATTTGGTTAAGTGCATGATTGTCTCATCTAAAAATTCTATAATCAAAGGTGCATCATCTTGCAATGGTGAATCAGCTAATGGATCAGCTAGCACCTATCCTTTGATAGTCCTTCTATCTACATACTCTATATCAAATTCACTTAGTATAAAGACCCATTTTTCTAGTCTTCATTTTAAGGCTCTTTCACTCAAGAGATATTTGAGAGGATCAATTTTTACGATAAGTTTCACTGTATGCGAGAGCATGTAGTGTCTCAACTTTTGGGATGCAAAAAAAAATGCCAAGAAATCTTTTTCAATGATACTGTAGTTGAGATAATAATACACCAAGCTCCTGCTAATATAATAAATTTCCCTTTCCTTTTTTTTCATCCTCTTGGGCTAGCAATTCTCCAAGCAATGTAGTCGTAGCTGAGATATAGAGTAGCAATGGTTTTCCATGAATATGTGCCATGAGAATAGGAGGATTAGAAAGATAGTCTTTTAGTTATTTGAAATTATTTTCACAATTCTCATCCCATTTGAAAGTGACTCCTTTAAGTACCAATTTTGTGAAAGGTTGTGCTCTATCTGCTAGTTGAGACATGAATCTTCTGATGGACTAAAGTATTCCTTAAAGCATCCTCATTTGAATAATATTATGACAAGTTAACATTTCCATTATTTCTTTGACCTTTTCAGGGTCCACCTCAATTCCTTTAGCTGATACAATAAACCCTAAGATTTTCCCTGATTGGACTCCATATGCACATTTTTTTGGATTAAGTCTCAAATGAAATTGTTCCATCCAATCTAGTATCTTCTTCAAGTCTTCAATGTGAGTCATTCTTATTTTTTACTTGGCTAATGTATCATCCATATAGTCCTCCATCTTTTTGTGTATCATGTCAAGGAGAATTGTCATCATAGCTCGTTGATACATAGCTCTAGCATTCTTTAGCCCAAATGGTATGACATTCCAGAAAAAGGTTCCCCATGCGCATGTTAATGATGTATTTTCCTAGTCTTTAAGAGCAATATTTATTTGGTTATATCCTGAGAATCCATCCATGAGTGAATACATCTGATATCCTATTGTGAGATCAATAATCATATCAATATTGGGCATGAAAAAATCACCTTTAGGACAATATTTGTTTAAGTCCCTAAAGTATATGCACATCCGGATAGACTTATCTATTTTAGAAATTGGTACCACATTAAAAATCCATCCTGCATAAGTGATGACCCTTATGAATCCATTCTTTAAGAGTTTTTATAGCTTCATTTTCACCAATATTGCCACATGTGGGTGCATCTTTCTTATTTTATGTTTGACAATTTTAATTCTAGGAGCTACAGATAAGTGTTGCATTTATAAATCAGGATCTAGTACATGCATATCAGTATAAGATCATGCAAAGTTAATCTTCTTCTCTTTGAGGAACTCAGTAAACTATATGTTTTCTTCTTCTGATAATGATTGTGCTAGGTGAACAAATTGAGGAGATTGTATTATTCCCAAATTTACTTGTTGCGTTGGCTCTATCAATGCCAAAGATCTTTCTTGAAAGTGTTCAGGGAGGATATCAATAATCTCATCTTTTGGCACCTCTAAGAGGTTTTCACCATCAAATATGTCTTTTATTTTTACTATTTTAGAATCTGATACTGCCACAATGTGGTTTTCACCATCAATTCTTTTCTTCTTTTTTATTTTTCAATTTGTGACTAAGAAACTTGATATCCTCCTCTATCATCATGATCCTTACATTGGTGGAAGAGGGATAGGGTTCACAAGCATTTCGATAACAGGACAAAGTATAGTCATTGGGAAAGTTCATCATATGAGTAGGTTTTTAATTGGTCCAATCAATTAGGTCAGGATTTACCAATGATAATGATTTAGAGTTTTGTAAGGATAACATTGTGTCAGTGTCAAGATGATTAATTGATAAGACATGTTCCACTAAGATTTCTTACAAAGTGTTTAGATCATGAAGATTCGAATCATCATTATTAAGGTCATTGTTAGTGATATACAGACCTAACTCTAGCGACTCATTAGTTGAGATTTCTCTTTCTTCACTTATCATATTGGAACTCATATCTTGTATCCATTGAAGTTCTTCGGGACCTAGCAAGACACCAGTGTATTCACCAATAATCCTAGGCATTTCCATCTCACTCAATTCTGTGACAACATTAGTGTTATGGGTAGTGTTAGAAATTTCTCCTCTCTCCAATAGAGGTGAAAATTTATGAATTACATCTACCTCAATTTTTTTAGTAGCATCAAAGATGTGATCCCATTCATAATCATGTGAGTCTGTGATATCATCATCAGATTGGTTTAAAAACCTGGCAATGGTTATATGTTGTACCCTATTAGCCATTTGTGGATCAAAGTGTGGTAAATCTAGGACATGTGAAATTGTTACCAATTTCCCCTAGTTAGGGTGTACATATTGTTGTTGAGGGATTTCTTCATGAGATTATTCTTTCTGCTAGACTTCTAGAGAGTCTTCTTCTTCTTCCTCTACTTCTTGGACATTGGTTTGTGACAACAAAGGAACATGATGCTCTAGTTGCTCTCCAAAAGAAGGTACATAGCTTTCTCCTTGATATTCTAGGTCATCAGTACCAATATTTAGTAATCTTTCATATTTCCAAGGTACAAGTTTTTTTTCTTCCTCTTCTTCATCACTTCCTTTATCAAATATTGGATCATATCTTGAGGTGGGGTGTTTAGAATTGTTATTGAAACCTAACCCCATTTTATCTTTGGTGTCTCTGAATTCCATGTTTATAGGCTCAATGAGTCCCTTTCCCTTATCTCCTAAAGGTCCCTTCCCTTTGTATCCCATTTTTTCAAGAAGGTCATAACCTTTTCCATACTTTTCAGGAGATATCTCAACATGTTTTACTTCATTTTCTCTCTTTTCCTCTTTATAGAGCCAATCCAACAATACTTTATCTTATTTTTCATCCTCTTGAGAAGTAGAGGCTTTAACCATACCAATTGGTTTATGGATGTCTTTTTCTTTGGATGTAGCAGGTGTAAAAGAAGGGGAGGGTTTCCCATAAGATCGTGGAGACACTAGAATGTTAGCCAATGTTGGTGTAATGTCTAGTTTGTATTTCCCCATGCTAGTTTCTTCAAGTTTTAATGTATTTCAAAGCTTCTCATCACCATGTATTTAGAGGTTTCAGGTGGGAAATATTTTTGGACTTCCTTATTGTGAGGAACCATACTATCTGCTTTAAAAAAATTTCAAGTGTAGCTTGAATCTAGAGGAATTGTTACTTCCACCCCATTGTTTGGGAATTTGATGCATTGATGGTAAGTAGATAACACTACTTGCATTTCATGTATCCAAGGTCTTTCGAGTAATATTCTATAGGCCAATAGTAGATCAAGAACTTGACAAATCATATTGCATTCAATTGGTCCTATTATTATTGGTAAAAAAATTAGTCCTTTGAATGATCTTTCTTCTTCATCATAAGACTTGATGGTTATCTTACTTCTTAAATCAATTATTTGTTCTGAAAGACCCTATTTCTTGATTAGATTGAGAGTATATATATTCAACCCAGTGCCTCCATCTATCAATACACATTTTACAGTGTTTCTAGATCAAAACTTCAATGTGAAGGGGTTTATTATGAGGATGGGTCAAATATTTATCATCTTCCTCTGAAAAGGAGAGGTAATGCAGAGATGATATGTGATTGACCATTTCCTAGAACTTGTCTATATCTATATCTTTCAGGACATTTACAAAATGTAGGGCTTGTTCAAGAACTTCCCTATGCACTAAAGAGATCTTTAATAACTTAAATATAGAGATTTGAGCTGAGGTCCTTTGCAATTGGTCTACCAAGTTATAGTTAGAAAATGGTACAGGAACTATTTGTCTTGATGTTTCTAGTTTAGGAATGGTGACAACAAGTGTTTTAGAGGGTGTCACCTATTTAGATGAGGAATTAACCCCTTTAATCATGATTTGTACCTGGCTTCAAGTTATCGCATTTGAATGTGTTGACTTGTCTTTGACACCTTTGATAGTGATCACATTGATTGATTCAATTTTTATGTCCAACATATTGATCACACTATCATTATGAGAATAGGTGTAATTGACTTTATTTCCCTTTCCTTTAGGGGATTCTCCTTTTTCTTATTTGCGAAATGGTTTAGTATATGTTGTGTGATCTTCATTAGATGTATGTCCTTCCAATTTGATCTTGCCTCCCTCAATGAGGTTTTGTATAGCATGTTTGAGCTTAACACGGTCATTAGTCTTGTGTCCTTTATTCTTATAGAAGTCACAATAGGCATTATCATTCCACCATCTTGGTTTTACTTCTGGCTCCCATGGTTTTTAATCTGGTATAGTGATGATTTTATTATTCAAGAGAGTCTTCAAAACTATCTCAAGAGGTTCTCCCAATGGAGTAAATGTTCTTTTTGGTCTGGACCTCCATGGTTTACTCTTCTTGGTATCAATGTTTTCTCTTGGTATTGTTGTTGTTACCTTAGCTTCTTTTTTTTCTTATAGGCTATTTGTGAGATTAAATACAACTATTTTAGCATTCATATTCAAGGCTTCTACCACTCTATCTCTAATAACATTATTGTTCTTGTTCCACCATTTAGGTTTTCTATTATAGTTGTTAGATTTATTGTCACTTTGGAGTGTGATATCTCCTTTCTTGACCATAACGTCTTCAAAAAAAATAGTGTTCTTGATCATTCTATCAAAACTAGGTGAATCTTGGATTTGTAGAGCATAGTTCATTTAAGGTACAAGGTTATTGATAAAGATTTCCACCTTTTCAGATTCGGGTATTTCTCTTGAGTACCTTGCAAAGATTCTCCCCCACCGTTGCAAAAAGTGTGTGAAGGATTCACCCGTTCATTTTTGGGGTTGCAAAGATCCATCATGGTAACATTATGTTGTATTTTGTAGGAATAATGTTGAACAAATCTTTGAATTAACTCCTCAAACATTTGCACACTTGGTGTGAGTTTGGAGAACCATTCCATAGAATTTCTGCCTAGATTTCCCTAAAATAGCCTCATTAAGTATGTTGGTTCATACATGTATTCTATTCTTAGGGAAAAAAATTATCGTACATGGTCATGTAGATTAGTTTCCCATGTTAGGTGGGAATGGAACCATGTTTATACTCTTGTCAAAAGGAAACGAACATATGTTCTCCAAAGAGTATTTCTTCATTGGTTTAGTCTTATCTTGCCTGAGTGTTGCAAGATTCGTTTGCATTTGGCATAATTTCTTTGTGAGTATGGAAATAGGTGTTTGTAATTTTTTCTCTTTCAATCTCTCAACATCGTAGTCTTTAGGAAGTTTTACTCTAAGAGAAGCTAAGTGTAGGAAGTATTTTTCTTTGTCTTATCCAATGATTTTTTCCAAAGTTCTTTGAAACCTCCTACTTTGTTTGAGTTTTTTATATTATTCTTCTGATTCATATTCATCACTGTCTGAACCAAACAAAGGATGACCATGATTTTGTTCTTCTTAAATTTCCCTTTCGTCATGGTATTTTCTATATTCATCAAAGGCAACACTCTATTCATGATGAGGTGCATCCATTTTAGGCGAGTCTTGATCACAGAGGGGGTTTTGAGATGTCTCTCCTTGTTGAAACTTAAGTAATCTTCTAGGTCTCTATGAATGTCAGCAAGGTATTGTTTACTTCTTGTGTTAACCATGAAAGCTGGGTCTCAACTTTGTCAAAAGTGTTCCAATTATGTCAAGAGGATTTTCGAATTGTCCAAATAGGTGTATCCAAGTTGTGAAAAAGTATGTGTGATTATTTAAAGTGATTGATTCCAGCATTAGAGGGTTAGAATGCCCTGATAGTGAGATGGGAATCAAGAATATCTATTTGGTAAAGAGACAACAGGATTTGGGATCAATTGTGAGAATCCTAAATGACATGCAAGGTAGAATTCCAATTAAACTGAGAAACAACAAAAAGTGAATGAGAAAGGGAAACAAGACCAGACTGAAGAGTAAAAAGGGTATCCAAAATCATAGAGTTTCTAAGTGTGACACATGTGCAAGTACCTTCTATCTTAGATTTGTAGAATGCAATGTTGTGCTTCCTAAATGTGAGCTTGTGCTTACTAAATGCGAACTTGATTACCAGATGCGAGCCAGGACTGACAAAAATGAGCTTGTTTCCCAAATGGAAGCCTATTTCCTAAATGCAATCTAGGACTGACCAAATTCGATCCTCTAATGGGTTTTTCTAGTTTTTTCCACTTTGTCTTGAAGTATGTGAAAATTTGTTTGATTCTAGAGTGTATCTAAGGATTTCCAGAGTGTTTTTGAACAACACATATGTTAGTGATTGTCAAAATGTTGTTTTTTTGGGGGATTTATCTTTTCACTACAATTTTGATACATCAAGCAAGTTTGTTATGTGACCAAACACACACCTATTCCCTAAATTCTAGGCATAGAATGAAAATATTTTCTGGTAGACTCAGGTACACACTCACATGCTAATTAGAATAAGGTCATCATCAAGAACGTAATGGCTCTAGTCATTATGCCATATTATTCGAATCCAAATGCAAGTGAGGGCACAAAATGACAAGTATCTTGGGGCAATTACTATTTTCCTTGCACAAAGATTATCACCTTTCGGAGATAAACTAGGTAGTTTCAACTAAAAAATGTTGTTTATGTTTGGGCATCTATTTAAAACCGTCCCCCATATAATTACACAAGGAAAAATTAAGGTGTATACCCTATCATTACTCAAATGTGTGTAGTCTTGCAAGAAAGATTCAGGCAGCTCTACTCCAGACACATCTTAGCATGTGCAAGGAATGATAGTTAAAATTGTAAGGATAAAACTAATTACGTCTTCCGAGGCTTTGGAATTCAAGGAATAATTTTGATTATAGTGAGATGGAAGGGCTGGCGTTCACCTATCCTCACTTGGTTCATTCCCAGGAGATTTTTTCCTGAACCGGTAGGCCCTCTAATGTTTTGAAAGCAATAAAGAGGATTGGTGGCTTAGGAGTCTAGATTTTTTATTCTTCATAAAGAAGAAGACCATACTCTCCTATCCATGTTTTATCCTATGAAGAACATCATGCAACTTCTTTCCATCAAATTATCAAACTCAAACTCTAGTCCCCCATATCAAGTTTTTGATTTTCCAACTTGGGAAAAGAGCACAATCCCCTAGTTGGACTAAGAATCCAATTCAAATCCGATAATTAAGTTCCTATTTAAAGAATTTGACTTTTGAGCAATTTATAAGTTTATTTCCTCTAAATTCTATTCAAATCGTAACTTGATGTTTGAGATTCTGATTTTCCATTAAGGAAAAGAGCATACTTCTCTAATCAAGTTATGAAATGGTAGAAAGTATGTTAGATTCCTATAAATTGCAATAAAGTTAGGTTGATCACATTAGGCAACCTAAAAAACCAATTATTAGTTGTTTTTACTCCATATTCTTGATCAAAGAAGTCTTTAATAGTGTCTTGCAATAACTCATTAGGCTGCTTAAATGATCAATTTCATCCAAAAACATGCAAGGTTAGCTGATTTGTTATTTCATTTTCAAAACATGCCAGAAGACTGACCAAATGCAATTGTATTTCCCAAAAGTGATGCAAGAATTATTAAATGCGATTAAGGATCCTAAATGTGAACCTGTGCACTAAATGCAGTCTGGGATTTATGGGATACAAGCCTTTTACCAAAAGTGATTCAAGATTTGCAGAATGTGAGACAAGAAATCTAGGATGCAAGCCTATTTCCCGTATGCGAGCTTTTGCTACTAAAGGTGATCCTTTTCTCTTAAATGCGATTCTGCATCAAAAACAAAGAAAAAAAGAACGTTAATTGGCTAAAAAATGGTGAGAAATCTAGGGTTCTACCCCATAGTGGGCACCAGAAATGTGTGTGTGAATATTGTACCTATAAGCTTCAACACAACACTTCAATATGTCATATATTAATGGTTAGAACTATGAAAATTAAAAGAAAAGCTTAAGGAAACCATCAAAATTGACATATTGCTTCCTATCTAAGAAGAGTATGATTTAAGCTATAATTTCACTCAGATTATGCATAAATCAATGACATATTCAACCCTAGAATGGAAGATTCAATTAGAAAATGAAGATAATTTTCACGCAAAGTTCATTTTAGATAAAAAAGAAGATTATTTAATTATCTATGTGTGATTATGAACTAAAATGGACAACATAAAAGTGCATTTAGAATTCTAGAAATTAAAACAGCATAAGTGTGTAATAGAAATTCTAAGAAT
The DNA here is from genome assembly GCA_018584345.1 of Thuja plicata. Taxonomy (NCBI): domain Eukaryota; kingdom Viridiplantae; phylum Streptophyta; class Pinopsida; order Cupressales; family Cupressaceae; genus Thuja; species Thuja plicata. The sequence continues at coordinate 1,381,649 of MU223593.1, forward strand.
TGGGGCCAATTGAGCTCAAAATTCAATCCTTTTATAAAAGAATTTGAGGAATGAGTGGTTGATATTGATTTGTGAAGAGAGGTGGATAATTAATATTTGGTGATCCATGTGAGTGATCCATGCGAGTGAACTCTCATTGGTTCATGGATTGACTTTCCATGTGCAAGTGATGAGTTGTAATTAGAGAATTTATTTAATTCCTTTTAATTAATTACTTTAGACAAGGATTTAATTATGTTTTTTTAATTTAAATAGGCCAATGTAATTAATGTGAGTTAGTGATGAAAACACTTTGATTTTTAGGAAATTAAATTGATTTTGATGAATTATGCCAATAATTGAATAGTTGGATTGACATAATTAGGGGTATGACCATACTTAGGGAAAATAGGGTCTCTGGGTTGAGTAGACCAAATTAGGGTGGTTACAGTATGATGACTGATATAAGTGTATGGATAATGTACTTTTGAATTAGAATGAGCGAAGATGATTATATGTAGAAGGATGTATGGTGATCTTATTTCTAAGGTTGCTTGGCTTAATATTGTATATTGGATGAGTTACAGATGTTTTACTGAAGACTGGATATTGGACTGTGACAATGGTGTTTGACAGATTGAGTCTCGTTGTTTTGAGTATATCTTACAAGAAATTATGATTCAAGTTATGTCATCTTAAGGGATGAGAGAAGACATGTTAAGGAATTTTTTTACTGAGTTGCAAGTTATTTTATTATTGGTGACATTAGTTGTAGCGTGTATTCTAGAGGAGACCTATTTGGGGCTGACTTCAGAGATGTAGCATGTATTGTGGATTGCAAGCGTGGATTTTGAATCTTGGATTATATTTGATGAATTTTAATTGATGTTTACTTGTTATAAGTACTATGTGTATCTTATACAAGGGTTAAATAATTATTTGTATATTGGGAAAGCTTAATTGGCTGACCTAATAAATTATTGTAATAGGATATATATGAGAGATATTTTCTTTTGAAAAGAGGTATGTATGGAAGAGGTGAATTAAGAGACATAGAAGTGTGGAAGCTACGAACTTGATTGTTTGTTTGATGTAGAGTAGAGGATGTGATTACGGTACTTTATTGGAACTGACCAAGAAAATACAATTGGTATTAGACAGTTCACTAAATTATATATTTTCTATATACACTTGTGTTTTAGGTTGTAAGTCCTTGAGGGTGGCTTTAACCTTCTTTAGGCAGTGTTCTTGGATAGTGAGCCCATTGTTTCTCTTGACTCCCAATAAGGTCTATCCTTTAATAGAGCCTATGTATTGTAATGCATTAATAAGCTCCCAACAGGGCTAAAGATTTTAACATGGATACTATACTCTTAGTACATTACTTGTGGGTGCTAATTCCCATAGGGGTTTTACCTTTAACTATGTTTCCTCAACAAAAAAGGATTTTATTATTGTGTTGGCATTTACTATGTTATCATTTGGATTTAAGTTTTGGTTTATAAAGTTTAATATTTAATAGTCTGTCTCACAATTGATTCACCCCCCCTCTCAGTTGTGTTAGTCAAATGTTATTCCTAACAATTGGTATCAGAGCTATTGTTCCTTAGAGAGAAAGCTTAACAACTTGAGGTGATCCTAAATATGGCTTACTATAGGAAGGATAGTCTAAAATTTGATCCTAAAAACTTTGATAGTTGGAAGAACAAGATGAGAACACATTTTCTATGTTTAGAAATCGACTACTGGATGATTAATAAGAAGAAGGAATAGATGAAAGATGGGGATGAAATGGATAAAGCTACTGAAGATGAAAATAAGTTATTCTCATGTAACATGGTTGCAATAGAAGCATTGATTAACACACTTTATGAAGGTGAATTCACGGAGATAAAAGATTTAGATTCTACACATGAAATTTGGACAATATTGGAAGCACTATATGAAGGAGATAAGTTTATAAAGAAGGAAAAGTTACAGAACTAGAAGACAAAGATGGGAACATTGAAAATGGAAGATGATGAGAACATTAGAGCATATGCATAGAGAGTTACTAAATTTGTTACTGGCATCAAGAAATCAGTAGGTACTTACAATGAGGATGAAGTGATTGCAAAGATTCTCATATCCATGACACTTGTATACAGAACTAAAGTACAAGCTATAAAAGAGATTATACCCTTGATAGAAAACTTCAACAGAGAGATGTTGATTGGGAAACTAACTACCTTTGAGACCACAAAACTAGGAGTTTCTATACCTAAATTTGAGTCATCATTCACGACGACTATGCATAGAAACAAAAAAAACTTATCAGGAATTATGGCACCAACAGTAGTGACTTAAGAGAAGAACTTGGAGAATATAATAATGAATGGGAACAAATACAAGAGAAGAAATAAATCTAGATGAAATTATGGCCCTGATTGCTAGAATAGAAAATAGAGATAAGGGTGAATTTGAAGGAAATTTACCTTTGAAATGTTTTTCATGCAATAAGATAGGTCATTTTTCATCTTCGTGTCCTACAGGGGTTCCAAAGCATAAAACTAAGCTTTATAAACCTAAGTATTCAAAGTATAAGGAATGTTATTATTCTAGTGAAGGTATTTTTGATGATGAAGCTATTGACTATGATGAAATTGGATTTATTGCTATTAAGAATGATGAACCCATACATGAAGAAAGAGCCTTAGTATCTCATGTTGAAAATAAATATGAATGGATTATAGATAGGTGTTGTTCACATCATATGACTGGAGATAAAAATAAGTTTTTTAATTTGAGAAAGTATGATGGTGGTGTTGTAAGATTTGGTGACAATACTCCTAAGCTTATCATTGGAGTTGGATCTATTTCTCTGGATGGAAAAACTAATATTAATAATGTGTTGTTTGTTGATGGACTTAAGCATAATTTTTTGAGTGTTGTATATCTAGTGGACAAGGGTTATCAATCAAAATTCATTAATGGGAAATGTTAGATATCAGAAGTAAGTCAGGAGACTTGATCGCATCTACTACTAAATCCAGAGATAATGTATTTGAATTAAATACATCTGAGGCTTTTGGTTTTGTTATGAAGGTTGATAAAATTTGGTTATGGCATAAAATATTTTTTCATGTTAACTTTGATAATATTGTGAAGGCAATGAGTATGACTAATGCAGTTAGAGATCTACCTAATATTGTGAAACCCCCTAACACTATGTATAGAGAGTGTGTTATGAGGAAGAAGACTAGAAACAGTTTTAAAGGCAAATCTTACTTAGAAAAAGGGAAATTGGATTTGGTACATATAGATCTGTGTGGTCCTACAAGAAAAATATCTTACTACAGTGAAAGGTACTTTATAATTTTTGTTGATGAATTTTCTAGGATGATGTGGGTTACATATTTGAGAGAGAAATATGAGGCATTTGACAAATTTAAGATATTGAAAGAAAAAATTGAGAATGAATCAGGCTTGAAGATAAAATGTTTCAGATTAGATAGAGGTGGTGAGTTTACTTTAGATTTGTTTAATACCTACTGTAAAAAGCATGGAATATATAGATAAAAATATTCTCCTAGGACACCACAATAGAATGGGATAGTAGAGAGAAGAAATAGAACAATATTAGATTCTACTAGAATTATATTTATGAAAGGAAATGTATCACATGTTTATTGGAGAGAAGCTATTGCTACTACTATGTACACCTTGAAAAAAATTTAGATTAGAGAAGGTACAAGTAAGACTCCTTATGAATTATGGTTTAATCACACTCCTACTATAAAATGTTTTAGAATATTTGGAATTAAATACTATATCAAAAGAGATGATGAGGTAGGGAATTTTGAAGCTAGAAGTGATGAAGGTATCTTATGTTACTCCATATTGGTTTGAAGATTGTCATTAGTAATCAAATTGACCAGTCGGTAACTGAGTCAAAGATAGTCTAGTCAGTAATGATCACCAAGTGTAGAGTTAACAAAGTACAAAGATCATCGAGCAATAGATTTACTGAGAATCATACACTGAGCACCAAGAGACAGTGTTCACTGAGTGAACCAACAGTTACATAAAAGTTTGTAATGGCACATCATTCTAGGTAACAAATTTTTGTCAAGCTGGATAACTATTTACCAAGATCAAGGAGGACATTAATTATGATTGTAATCATTTATTGGTTATGTTTCATATGTTTAGATGATCAAGGTAAATTTATTAAACCATTGATCTTAGGTTTTCTAAGATATTGTAAAACTCTAATTAGGTCAAAATGTTTGATATATGAATGTCAAGATGTTATTTTGAAATGTAATGGTCAAAGTATGATCAAGTAGTCACTGCACTAAGGACATCTGAAGGAGAGACAAGGGTTTTATCACAAGGATTTCATTGAAGCATTTAGTTTATTCAAAACATACATAAGGCTACCGTGCAGTAAAAAAGGTATTATCAATCACCACAAGGTGATAAAATTATTACACTTAAAGGATCTGATATTAGCAATATTGAGATTATATTATTCAGGTCACAATTTATTGTTACTCTCTAAAAATTGTAAAAGGCTCAAAATATCTTAATAGAGTAGACTTAACTGTCTTTGCTTAAGTCTCCTAACCGAGTGCACACATACATTGTGTTGCAAAATCCTTTCACAAGGTATATCTAAAAATTCTTATTGTTACTCCTAACAGGGTAAGGTCAATGGAAGTGATCAATTTGTAAGCCCTAACAGACTACTTTATTACTGTATTTGTGAAGCTTTGTGGGTTCCATCCCCACCACAAATTTTACCTTCTAACAAGGGTTTCTATGATACTAAAATACACATGTTATTTGTATTTGAGTTTCATGAATGTTTTATTGTTTTGATTACATGAACTTACATTTTTGCAATGGTATTTCATGTATGATGAAAGCGACTAATTAGTCAGTTAATACAATTTATGCTTACATAGATTTATTTTGAAAAGTTTTTAAGGGTACTGATTCACCCCTCCTCTCTCAGTACACACCTTTATATCATTCCAACAATTGCTATCAGAGTTATTTCTCTTGTTTAGGAAGTTTAATCACTGAAGAGAAAAGATCTTACGATGGAAAGGCACACTCTTGAAAAAACTATTGAGAATAAAAAATTACAGTTGCAAATCTACATTGAACAATACAAAGAAGCCAAAGAGAAACTGAAAGAGTTACTAGTTAAGAGAAAAGATATGGCTTCTCATTGTAATGAGACTAATTATCATGAATAAGAGATATATGACCCATTTGATATATCTAGATTTGGATTTGGTAGCATATCTGAAGGAACCATATTAGATGTATATGAAAAAATCAACATCTTATTCAACAAGTGAAAGCACTGCAGATTAGTCAAGATACACAAATGTTTAGAATGGTTGAAGTCATGAAAAGTGTAAGGCAAGATGAACAAGAAATAAATATGGTTGTTGATGATAGAAGATAAATGACTGAAAAGATACAAGAGAAATAATATGAAATATTAAGACCTACCAAACATCACTTTTAGATCACCAATCAGATGGTTACTATGAGTCACAAGGCCAACCGAGTGAACATTGAACTTTCCAGAAAATTAGAAGATATTGGTTAAATAAGAAAAGAAAATGAAAAACTAAGGAATGAAGTGAAGATTCAAAAACAACATAATGAGATGATTAAGAGAGTTGAAAATAGCACTAAAAGGATGGATAAAGTTTTGAACAATCAAAGGAGACTTAACAACAATACTAGTTTAGGGTATATCCAGCATGGAGAATCATCAAATTAACCTGAAAAAATGAAAGTCTACACAAATTTGAAGCCAAACAAGCCCTCATGCTATCATTGTGGAAACCATGCCACACATCAAATGTTTTCAAAAGAAAAGAAAAAGGCATTCCCAAATCCACTTCTAAATTCAATGGAAATTATTATAATTGTAACAAGCATGGACATCAAGAACATGAATGCAGATCTAAGTTGAATAAACCACAGAAGAAACCCTACATGGAAAAGTATTTTTGTACTTGCAACATGTATGGTCACACATCAAAAGAATGCGGGACTAAGAAGAAGAAAATATGGCAACCTAAAGGACAGGAAAATGCATATCAACCGAGAAGATAAGGCAATGCATACACTTGGGATTATAACACTTGGGTAAATTACACAACATGTGGTAGGTATGGACATATTGATGACATGTAACTGATTCAATGTTTTAAGATATTAAGTTGATCACCAAAATACAAAAGGATAATGCAAGACACTAAATTAGTTAATGGATTGTATTGTCACTGATGTCAACTTGATATAATCTAATCAGTTATAATAAAAGTGTCAAATACTTTAGAGAATCAAAGAGAAAAATATTATGCTTTCAGTAATGCATAAAAGACAACAAATCATGTTGATGGAAGGAGAGAGTCTATGATGGAAGGAGGAAGCACAGGCCCGTTTGCAGGAGGTAGCAGAGTTAGCGTTGTCCCGTTTGCAGGAGGTAGCAGAGATAGCATAGGCCCATTTACAGGAGTTAACAGAGGTAACACACACCCATTAGTAGGTGTAAACAACAACCACTGTTAGGATAGGAAATATTTAGGAGCTAGGCAGCAGTTGGAAACACAAGAGGTAAAATTCCAACAATACTATCAGGACATGAGAATATCAGTTCATAGATGGCAAAAACATGGTAGAAGGGGTCAGTTGTAGTCACAGAACTGCAAATTTGAGCAGTATTGTGAATACAATGGAATTCCTTACCCTAAACAATCACCATTTAAGAGTAATGACTTTCCTTGTATCTTTTCTTCTACGCCTGTGGTTCATCTTGTCAGATCAGAACATGGTAGGCTTTATTTTCAAAAATGTTTGTATGTGGAAAGAAACCCTAATAAGAGGTTGGCTGATCAAAAAGGGCTGTGTTCAATCTTTTCAGGAAAGGCCATAGTTCAGCCAGCCAAACCTTTTTTTGTCAACCCTCGAATCTATGATCATCAATCCATGAAGCAGGCTTCACTAAATGATAATCTGCAATTTTCAAATAAGAGACCCTAGAATACCTCTTCTATTTTTGAACTAGGAGAATCTTCAAAACATCATGTCACCCGCGATACGTACTATCCACATTTTCAAAAAATGTCTAGGTGGGAAAACCCCTTTTTCAAATATTTAGATCCTTCTTTGAAAGGGACATATAGCAATCGGAATCATTTCACCACTAAGAAGTATTTTGTTTGTAGTAGAAAGATGAACAAGGAAAAATAGCCCATCTTTGATATTTGTGATGGAACTCCGCCTGGGTCGCCGGTCTGCATATCTAAAGTTTCCCCAAATTATCAGCCCAAAGAAAATAATAAAAGTCAGGACATCTTTGTTTCACCAGTTGTAACTAGGGCCCCCTTCAATCCAAAAGTTCCTAAATAGATTTGGCAAAAGAAGGTATTGACGTTTGCAGACGCAGAACCTCAGCATGATTCGATGAGTGGGAGAAAGAATTCGGTGGTTACTCTACCTTATCAATTACTTCAGCACTCTATTGGGCTTCTTCATCAATCAGCTCTTATTGGTAAGTTTGTTTCAAATTCTTTATCATTTAAAGTCATTAAGGAATGGGATTTTGTGTCTTGGTCTGGTTTATTAGATATATTTTATATGGATACAGAATCAGAGTATTTTGTTACCCTTTTTGAATCGAAAGAGCATAGAAATTCTGTCCATAATCAGAAGGGTTGGTTTTGTTAGGGGTTTGGTCTCTATTCCATGACCTGGACCCCAAATTTTAATCCCAAGGATTCACTTCCCCGGTTTTTCCCCCTTTGGATTTCATTCCCATTATTGCCTTTGGAATATCGCGATCCAGAGATTGTTGAAATCATAGCCAAGAAATTGGGTATTTTCTTTAAGCATGATCTTATTCCTCTCGATTGCCTACATTTGGAAGTAAGGGTTTGTATTATCATTGATACTAGTAAGCAATTTCCTTCATCAATCTGTCTCAAATCTCAATGGGGCGAATGGGAATAGATAATTAATTTTCAAGATGCAATTACAGTTAACAAATATCAGCATCGATTGGGTCATTTTAACACCCAGTGTCAAGTTTGACATTTGGGTGCCACACTTCTATGCTCTGATTACTGTTCTAATCCAATGAAGTGTTCTAAAAAATATTCTTTAAATGATCACATTCCATTTCTTTCTAAACAATATGATGCAATGATTGACCGATCGGTGGGATTTGTGTGTACTATGCCAAGCTTTGAGTTTGTCTGTTTCATCAAGTGGTTTTTATTATTTATCAAGCAACTTTCAGATATAGTCATTTTGTGGGTACTGCTACCCCCTGCTCCTTAGACTTCTTTAGTGTCATATTCTTTTTGTCAATATTTTGGGGACTTCCTAAAAAAGACTGGTATCTTTCCTTTTAACAACCCTAGTCAGTTGTTTTTTAATTCCACATTAGCAGGCAGAAAGGTTCGACAAATAGTGGATCAAATTATCTTAGAGATTACTGATAACATAATTTTTGGCATAGCAAGGGAAGAAGGTTTTAATGTTAGTGATAAAAATTCTTCAAAGTTTGACAATCTCCTTCAAGAATTTCAGTTCTGGAATAGTCAGGATACTGATCAATTTCCCAGATTTAAGTTGATTACAGACGGGGAAATTGATCTTTTGCCTATTGATTTCTCAATTAATATTCCTCCTAAAGCCAAAGATTGTGTACCACAAGATACTACAGAGAAATTTGAAATCATCCCTTATGAGGACCCTTTTGGTTTGGAGAAGTGTCTCTATCATCTAGAACACAACACAAATGATAACATGACAATTCAAGGTCTTAATAGTTGGTCCCAAGCAGGGGTAATACCAGTGTCACAATTATCCATGGACACTGAGCCTCATTATGATAATCAAAAGTTTGATCATAATAAAACTTTATCTATTGTGCAATCACCTTTGAAGACCATAATATCCCCTAAAACACCAAAGTTAAGAGGTAGGCCGAAGGGGTCCAAGACCAAGGCAGAAATAGCAGCTGGTATTCAAACTACTTTGGATGCACGATTTGTTGTAACTAAAAGTTTGACAAGGAGAACAAGAGGTTCTCCTTGTCCGAAATGAGGATTTATTCATGGAATGTCAGAGGCATTAATGCCTCTGACAAGTGGCATAGGATCAAACAAATTTTTGATTCTATGCAGGAAGATATTGTTATGTTTCAAGAGACCAAATTATCACAGGATGCTTATGAAAAAACTATAGCTAAATGGAATAAATGGAACTCCTTGCATAACTCAATTTTGGGTGCTTCTGATGGAATTGCAGTATTATGGAACCCTCAAAACATCAAAGGCACACTCATTCATCAGGAGACTAATTAGCAGATGATGAAAATTTCTGAATTTGATACATCATTCATATTGATCAATGTATATGGCCTTGCTCCTACACAGGATAAAGCCAGAGTTTGGGATTCGATCACTCAATTCATCCAAGTTCAGAATTCTATAGATGTTATTATTGGAGGGGATTTTAATGCACTCTTGTCCCAAGAGGAGAAAAAAGGGGGTATTTCTCCCCCCACTAAAACCATTCAGGATTTTAATTGTTTTGTGGATAATAATAACCTCATGGATATCTACCCAACTAATGGGTCCTTTACTTGGACAAATAAGCGGTCTGGATTTGCACACATTGCTGCCCGACTAGATAGATTCCTATTGACACAAGATTGGAAACTTAAGAATGTGGACATATCATCGGACATTCTTTTTCATCTAGGATCTGATCACTTCCCAATCTCCCTCAATATTACCAAGGCTCACAAAGGAGAGGATAATCAGTTCCACTCTTCTTTTAAGTTTGAAAAAATGTGGTTACGCCATCCTCTTTTTTTACAGCATATCCAGCAATGGTGGATTAATGCACCACTTATTGAAGGAACTCAGATGCATCAATTTTCCATGAAATTGAAATTTGTTAAAAGGCATATCAAAATCTGGAATCAACAGGTGTTCAAAAATGTTTTTAGACAAAAAGATGAAGTTAAAAAACAATTAGAAGAGGTTTATAGTCACATTGTCCAAAATGGCATGAATGAAGCCACTCATGCTAAGCAGAAAGATCTTCAGTCAGAATGGGAGGAACTATGCAGTCGAGAAGAAATTTATTGGAGACAGAAATCTAGAGAACTTTGGTTGCATGAAGGAGATAGAAACACAAAATACTTTCATTTACCAGCCAAACAAAGGAAAGCTCATTCAACCATTTTTCAAATTGAAGATATTCAAACTAGAAATCTTATTACCAATGCAAAGTAGATTCAGGAAGAAGGGGTTAAGTTTTTCAAGAATTTACTTGCTCCTACTTCTTATCCATCACCCACAGAGGCACAGGTTAATGAGATCCTAGAAGCCATTCCATGCATGGTGTCAGAGAATGAAAATTCTATGTTGATGGCCCCCTTTTCCATCCAAGAGCTTCGAAAGGTGGTCTTCTCCTTCCCTCCAGATAAAGCCATAGGGCCGGATGGCTTCTCTGCATTATTTTATCAAAGTTGTTGGGATATTATTGGATGGGATTTATTATATGCAGTGGAGGAATCAAGAAAAAATAAGACTATGCTAAAATATTTTAATACTACAAACATTTCAATCATTCCAAAAGTCAAAAACCCAAAAACTTTTGCAGATTTCAGGCCAATTTCATTATGTAACCTGACATACAAGATCATTACCAAGGCCATTTATTTAAGATTGTAGCATCTTATTCCAACTATTATAACCATGGAGCAAGGAGGTTTTGTCCTAGGTAGAGAAACAATGGAAGGAGCGTTAGTGGCTCATGAGGTGTTACACTCAATAGACTCTAATCATTTATCAAACTTTGTGATCAAACTTGACATGATGAAAGCTTATGATAGAGTCTGTTGGAAATTTTTAATTCAAGTCTTAACTAAGATGGGCTTCTCAAAAGGTTGGTGTAAATGGATCAAAGCTTGTATTTCAGGTGCTTGGTTTTCAGTTTTAGTTAATGGATAACCAACGGGCTTCTTTTCATCTTCACGAGGTATTAGACAGGGTGATCCATTATCTCTGATTCTTTTCATCATCATGGCTGAAGCCTTTAGTAGAACTATTAATCATCAGCATGATATAGGCAAGTGGAAAGGTGCACATGTTCAGGGTACTAATATTTTTGTTACTCACTCCCTATTTGCAGATGATACTTTATTGTTTGGTGTGGCACAAGTCCAAGAGACTCGAAATATTAAAAGCATACTACAAATTTATTCTGCAGTTTTAGGACAGGTAATTAATGATAAAAAATCCAAGATATTTATCTTCAATACTAACAAGGAGATTGCTGAAAAAATTGTCAGGATTCTAGGGTTCTCAGTGGATTACTTACCATCTACTTACTTGGGAATCCCATTCTTTATGGGATCAAATAAGAATAGCTACTGGTCCTCAGTGGTGCAACGCGTTCAAAGTAGAATAGTGGCCTGGAAAGCCAGATGGCTGTCATTGGCAGGCAGGATTCTTCTCATTAAGTCAGTGCTTGCAACCATACCAAATTACTACATTGCAGTTCTTAAAGCTTCTCCCAAAATTATTCAACAAATACAAAAATTGATTAGAGGATTCCTTTGGTCAGGCAATATGAATGATGCCAAGAAAATTCCTCTTATTTCCCTTCATGATATGGCACATATTCCAGCTATAGGTGGTGCAGGGGTGCATGATCTAATAAAGAGGAATGAAGCATTTGGTTGAAAATTAGTATGGCACATGTATACTAAACCTCAATCTATATGGTGTAGAATTATGCAACAAAAATATTTAGATAATAATGATCCATCTATAGTTTTATCCATTTCGGATCCTCCTAAAGGTTCAATAATTTGGGACTTTATGATGGCTTCACGACAAATTGTTACCAAGTACATATCCTGGGAAGTGAATAATGGCAACATGGTAAATTTCTAGAGAGATTCGTGGAACGGAAATCCTCCCTTATCTTTAAGAATAACTTCTCAAGATATTATACATACATCCAAGACAGCTTGGGGTACACATCTTAATCAATATGTGGCTGCTATTTGTAACTTTTCAGGTAAGGTCATTTGGAAAGATCCAAAAGAATTAGCATTTTCAACTCAAGATAAGTATAAATTCCAACAAATTCTAGATTCTGTACAAGTTTTTCTTTCAGGATGTGAAGATAAACTCTTTTGGGTTCCAGCCCAAGATGGTAATTTTTTAGTGAAAGAGGGCTATAGATTACTTCAGCAATGTGCCGATGACAAGACTCTGGCTAGAGCTTTTTCTTTATCTTGGAATGATGTTGTGCTCCCAAAGGCAGGCTGTTTTGTATGGCTTGCAATTAAGCGCAGGATTCTGACTAGTGACAGACTTAACAGGTTAAACATTGCCCCTCCTTTTAATTGTCTTTTTTGCAATTATTATGAAGAAACCATGGATCACTTGTTATTGAATTGCACATTTGCATCCCAATGCTGGTCTTTCATATTAAGAAAGCTAAACTACAGTACTCCATTGCAAGATAATATTTGGAATCTCTTCCAGTCTTGGCCAGTCCTTTTTCCAAAATCATTATTTGGAAATATTTGGAAATGTGTTCCAGCATTAGTAATTTGGGCCATTTGGTGGGAAAGAAATAAACATCTATTTAGAAAAGAAATATCTCATATTGATAAAGTTATGGAAGGGATTGAACGATCTATTTCAGAAGTGACAAATGCAAGTGTAAGTAGTTGCAAATTCAACCCTGTTGTAACTACATGGGATTCCAAATTGCTTCAGGAATGGAAGTACCTTGTTATTCATTATGGGTGGTAGATCCAAAAGAATGCAAATGTACCAATATCTAGATTAGATGTGCACTCGAGTCCCCCAAATGAGGGGTTTATGAAGCTTAACTTTGATGGAGCTTTGAGAGGCAACCCTGGAATCTCAAGGATGGGGGCGTGTATTCGAGACATTAAAGGGATAGTAGTTGCTCTTGTCACTTATCCTTTGGATGCCGATACTAATAATCTGGTAGAGGCCGAAGCTCTATTAGCAGGGTTAATTCTAGCTAAACAGGGTAATTTTTTATCACTACATATAGAAGGTGATTCATCTGTCATCACAAATGCATGTATACATAAAAAGGTTCCTTCATGGAAGTTAAATTATATTTTAACACAAATCTAGAGAATGTTAGATGAATGCCATGATGTTTTCATATCACACACATTGAGGGAAGGAAATAAGGTTGCTGATTATTTATCTTATTTGGGTTGCGATGGTGTACGTACCCTATCATTGAATCCATCAAATTTGATTAATGAGGATGGAGAACTCAAAAGATTAATTCAAGTGGATAAAGACTACTGTCGTCATTAATTAGTTAAAGGACTTAGACAAGATGGCTTTTGGTATGAGAAGTTGGCATTTTAGGATTCGGTTTATGTGCCAAGATCATTATCATCAATGCACTAGTCTGTCATATATTGTGAAGGATTAGAAGTATGAAATGCTGACGACATTCGAATAAGTTGATTACCACTATTCACATGGCTTCACAGGTGTGAAATTGATAAGATGATGGATCCATAATTTGGGCAAGTACAGAATATGATTTCCAAATCCTTTTGTTAAGTAATAGATATTTAGATTACATCTCTGGCCGAGATTTCTAGAATACTACACTCTGCTTCAGCAAGGTCTGAGAGGTTTGAGCATGGCAAAATATATAGATACTACTGTGTTGTGTGATTCTTGCCACAAGAAACATAGGGGTATCATTCCTAAGAACCATCGCATTTGGCTATCACTAAATGTTGAGGAGAATGTGCTGCCAAATCCAGTGGTGGACATGATGCTAGATATTATGTTTATTATACATTCTTCTACAGTTAGGCGGGCTATTAAGAAAGTCATTGGGGAAGAGCATTTAGGCACCGCGGTAACACAATTTTTATACCCCTCAAATTTAGTGTCCATCTTCCTATCTAATGCCATGGATATCTTGCAGTCTCCACCCCTCCTCCAGTCTTTGGTGAATAAGGTAATTTGTCCAGTGTTTATTGTGGATAATAAACTGAATGTGGCGATGCACTATTATGATTTATGGGGAGGAATGGCACTAGTAGGAGGACTATTTTTGCATAATCAGTTGCTTCAAAAGCATGAGTTTTTAGTGACTTTTGAGGCTATGAAAAAAGCAGTGGAAAAGTGAAGTTCGTCACATTTGAAATTTGTTCTTCAAGTTACTACATGGGCTCTCGGCTACCAGTTGGAGGATAGAGTGAGAAAAATGGGGTTTGCATTGTTGGATTTACTTAGATTCTCTAACAGCCCACAGCTTCATGAAGAACAATCATCATTCTTGAATTTGGGGCAGATCAATTCAGGGGTCGAGTACAGTGGTTGGCAGCCCTTGAGCTCTGCTCAGTTGAAGAATGCAGAATGCACAGGGACAGGAAGAAAGGAGACAGAGTGTAGTGGTTGGCAGACCTCGAGCTCTACTCAGTTAAAGAAAGCAGAATGCACAGGGGTAGGTAGAAAGGAGGTAGAGTGTGAAAGTTGGGACTCGCCGATAGCATCTTCACATATTCACAAAGGGGCCGAGAACATGCTGCTTCTCAGTTTCTCCGCCTTCAGCATGATATTGATAAAGTGCGGTTGGAAACTAGAGATGTGACCGAATCATTGGGGCAGTTTGGCGGTTGCGATGAGAGTGCCATGGGAGAGTAAAGAGAGAAATGATTCGTAAACTCAAAGTTCAAAATTTTGACATGGTGACATTTTTGATATTTTGATGCCCCTTAAATTTAAATGTATAATCAAATAGGGGGTTGGGGGAGGTAGTTTATACTCCCATTTGTATGAATGATCTAATATCATTTCCGGTTGATATTGAATATCGTATGAACCATTGTATATATTTAAGTGATGATGCTAGGTTTTCTTCCTGATTCTTTCCCAGTTGAGCTTTTTGAATCAGTTTATATTAATATATTATAGTGGCTTGCCACTTTTGTCTACAAAAAAAAAAAAGACAACGAATCACATTATGACTTCAAAAACTGACGGTCAGTGGACACCAACAGACAAAGATCACCAAAAGTCAAGTCATAGTAATGCCCAAGAAAGAACACCGACGAGAAGAATCAAAAGCATAACCGATGGTGAGAAACATAGTGTAAACCAATGGAGAAGCCTAAGGAGAACTAGAGTGTTGACCAAAGCTATCAAATAGTTAAACACCGAAATTAAATTGAGTTTAGAAATGACAAAATATCTAGCTGGCAGAGCTAAATATAGACTTAACTGGTAGTTATCTTTTTTTTCATTGACAAGATAAAGCTAGAGATAAGTAATGGATTTAAAGCTATTTTTTCCAGTTGGCAAGAAGATCTTAGCGAGATAAAATAGAAGTTTTTCTTTAAATCTAATTGGTAAGAATTGTGGATCACGCCAAGATCAAGAAAATCAAGAACCTAAAAATGGTGATATCATGTCTATAAAGAGACAAATCAAATCATTATGAATTGGTGTGGTGGGTGAATGAATGAAAAGATGATGTTGAAGAGAAACTTCATACAATCCTGATCAAAAAGCTGAGGAAAGAGCTAGATTTTTCTGTGGACACCGAGCAACAAAGAACAATATCACCAAGCAGAATCAAAGTAGAGCAAATGTATAAATTGAGATATATAGAGCTGAATAGTTTTATGAGATTACAATAGATCTAAAAATATGCAAGTATAAGTTGTAGATGTGAATAGATCATATTGTTTCAATTTAACCATTGATTCAGAAAGTCTCTTAACCAAGTGGGATTTAAAGATCCTTTCTATATTGAGATACATCCAAAGGAGTATCAAAATTTTTGATCATGAAGATAGCATGAGATGCTAGATACCTATTGATAGGCCAAGTGAGTGTTTGATCAAGGAAGGTAGCATAAAGATGGCCGATATTAAGTGAAAAACTAAAATTTTAAATCCTCTAACAAGGTCACACCTAACAGTGTGTTTGTAACCTTTAACAAGGTTGGTTCTTCACCGAGCTCACTTCAAAAGAGTGAAAATTTTGGGTTACCGATCCCAAGTGTTTTTTCCCTTAACAAGGTTTCTACATTAAAAATTGATGTATCAATATGTTTATGAGTCATTACTTTAGTGTTTTTTATTACACTTAACTTAATTGGATTGATCAGTGTACTCTAGATTGATGACATGTAACTGATTGAATGTTTGATAATGTTAAATTAAAGATGATGCAAGACATTAAATCAGCTAATGGTTTGTATTATCATTGATGTCAACTTGATATCATCTATATGGTCATGTACATAATGCCAAAGACTTCATAGAATAGATGGAACAATGATTATTCTTTCAACAATGCATAAAAGTCAAGTATTCACTAAGTGATAAACAACACCGATGGAGTGCACACCATCGGTAAAGGCAGAGAAAAAGGTCACAGTGATACCTAACAAGAAGAAGATAGTGTTTCCTGATGAAGAAGAATCACAAGTTGCTCGAAAAATGGAGATCCTAAATCTAACTAGAGTTACACCGATGGAACTGGCAATTGTCACCATCGATGAACTGCAGAATTGACCGACAGAACAAAGAGTTTAGAAAATGACAAAATATCTAGTTGGCAGAGCTTAAGGATAGACTTAACTAGTTGTTTTATTTGTTTTATTCACCTAGAGTTAAGTAATTAATTTAAAGAATATTTATATAGTTGGCAAGAAGATAACTACAAGATAAATTAGGAGTTAAAGTCATAAATCAAATTGGTTGGATTGTTTTTCACGCCAAGAATCAAGAATTAAAAATTAAGGAATATCATGTCTATATAAGAGAAAAGAATAATTCATTTCCACAAGCCATTAGATACACAAAAGGGGAGTGAATAGAAAGAGGATGCTGAAGAGAAACTAGTGAAGGATAAAGTTCATACAGTCCTGATCAATCAAGCTAAAGGAGAGCTAAAGAATTCTACAAACACCGATGAATAGTGAAGCACAACATCACATAGCAGAAAGTGTGGAGCACAAAGAATTGAAGTGATACATTGATCAAAGAGGTATTGTACTTAAATAGATCTAAAAATCTGCAATTCAAAGTTGCATTAGAAAAAGGTCATAGTGTTTCATTTTAACCATTGAAACATCAAGTCTCTTAACAGAGTGGGACTTAACAGTCTTCTATAATTGAGGCATATCCTAACAGATTGCCAAAAAGGTTGATTCATGAAAGTAGCATTGAATTTACATAAAGCCTATTGACAACCTAAGAAGAAGGTTGATTCAAGGATGGTAGAAATATTTTCCTAAAGCCTATTGACAGTCTAAGAAGGAGGCTAATTCAAGGATGGTAACAAAATAGATGCCAGATACTAAGTGACAACCTATGTATAAAATCCTCTAACAAGGTCACACTTAATAGTGTGTTTGTAACCTTTAACAGGGTTGGCTCCTAACAGGGCTCACTTTAGAAGAGTAAAAATTTGGGGTACCAGTCCCAGTGGTTTTTCCCTTAACAGGGTTTCCACGTTAAAATCCATGTGTTATGTGTGTATGGTTTATTACTTTATTGTTGTACATTTTTCATATGCATTTCTGGATTGATTGGTATACTCTGCATATTTGCTGAGCATTGGTAAATTTTTTTACTAATTATTGGTTATCATGGAGAATAAGGATAGGCAAGGTAAACCAACAGACAATCAAATATTATAAGTATTTCATGGCATGCATCTTGTAGGGACTTAATAATCTGAGGTGTATTGATTGGTGGATTAAAGTTTAAAGGATAAATTTTTGAGGCCACTGATTCACCCCCCCTCTCAGTAATTACTAACAATTGGTTTCAGAGCTTGTGTTCTTAGAAGGAAGGTTTCAAGACCTAAGTAAAGATCACAAGATGAATAGATGAGATGTGCCCAAGTTGAACAAAGACAACTTTGCTTCATGGCAAAGAAGGATAAGACTCCACTTATCAGGTATTGGTAATAATGTTACTCAATACTTAGATACTGAATATGTGTTTCCTACAAGACCATTGATAGTAGATCAATTGAGAGTAAAGCATGAGCATAACTGCATGGTTATAGAGCTTTCTTCATCACTCTCTGATGTTGAATTTGAAGATGTCAAGGATTGCACAACTGCAAAGAAAATGTGGGACAAACTAAAGCTTGTACATGGAGGTGATACAAATGTTCAGAGAGCTAAGGCAGAAAGCCTTAGAGGATAGTTTGATGATCTCATAATGAAAGAAGGTGAAAATATCAGACAGTACAATACAAAAATAAAAGAAGTAGTCAATGCTATATGAGGTGTTGGAGGTACACTTGAAGAGGAGACAGTGGTAAGTAAAATCTTAAGAACCTTATTGCTTTTATATGCTATTAGAGTTTCTGCTATTCAAGAAATGAGAGCAGTAGCAAACAATATAGTTACTCTTGATATCCTAATTGGTATACTGATTTCATTTGAGATGAATAACTTTGACAACAGTGTCTTACCAAGTTGAAGAGTCTACATTTAAGTCTTCTATAAAAATAAGCAAATCCAATCTTAGATGCTTATCTAGAAGGGACAGTGAAAGTGAGAGTGAAGAAGAAGATCTAGATGAAATAGAAGCACTTATGGTCATAAGAATACAAAGAGGCAAAGTTAAATACAAAGGTAAGTTACCACTTATATGCTTTAACTGTAAAGAAATTGGACACTTTGCTACAAGATGTCCTAACAGAAGAAAACATGATAGAAGTGATGAAAAATCTTTTGAGAAGAAATCTGACAGAGGTGATAACAAAGATTACAAAGTTTACAAATGATTAGAAAGAAAGGATACCTGAGACTACAAGGATAAAGGCAAGAAGGATAGCTACCTAGCTTCTTGCAAAGATGAAGATAATGACACTGAACCTAATGATGACATCGAGATGGTATTTGTAGCTATGAAGGATGATTTAGATGAAGATGAAAGGTATGAAGAAACTGCACTCATATCTAAGGTTAGTAAGAATGATATCTAGATTATAGATAGTGGCTGCACTCACCATATGACTGGTGACAAAGAAAATTTTAATACTTTTGAATACTATAATGGTGGTATAGTAAGAATGGGAAATGATACACCTTGTTCAGTTGAAGGTAAAGGAACAATAATGCTGAAAAACCTGATTAAATATGAAAATTATTATTGGGTAAAAGGATTGAATTATAATATGTTGAGCATATCTCAGCTGAATAATTCAGGTCACAGAGTAGCATTTGAAAATAAGAAGGAAAAGATCTTCAATGAATCAAGAAAACTGATTGGTACCAGTGAATAGACTAAAGGTAACTTATTCTATCTGAATGATACTAATTCCACCTTCTTAATGACTAGAAATTAAGACATATAATTGTGGCACAAAATATCGTGTCATGTGAATTTTAACAACATGATGAAAATAAGCATAAAAAGAAGTGTAAGAATCTTACCGACGATGAAAAAGCCAAACAACATCATGTGCAAAAATTGTCAAAAAGGTAAAATGACAAAGTCTAGTTTCAAAAGCAAAGCCCATACATCTGATGATATTCTAGAATTAGTCCATACTAATTTATGTGGACCTATGAGGACAAAGAGTTATTATGGAGATAGATATTTTATCCTCTTTGTTGATGATTACTCTAGAATGATGACAGTCATGTTTCTAAAAGAAAAATCTGAAGCATTCAAGATGTTTAAATGGTATAAGGCTATGGTAGAAAAACAAAGTGGTACGGATCTAAAATGTTTAAGATCAGATAGAGGAGGAGAATTTACGTCAGATGAATTCACTAATTAATGTAATGAGCATGGTATAAAAAGATAGTTTTATGCACCAAGAATACCACAACAAAATGGAATTGCTGAGAGAAGAAACATATCAATAGTTGATTGTGGAAGAACATTGATGATAGAAAAGGACATCACCCAAATCTTTTGGAGGGAAGCTATCAGCACTGCTATTTGTATACTTAACAAAGTACAATTGAAGAAGGACACAAAGAAGAATCCTTATGAGCTATGGTATGGTAAAACACACAATGTAAGTTACTTCAAAATATTTGGTAGTCAATGTTATGTCTTAAAGGATGATAGAAATAGAAAGCTTGATGCCAAAAGTGATGAAGGTATTTTTATGGGGTATTCTACCAAGAGAAAAGCTTTTAAATGTCTAATCAAGGCTTCTAACAAAATAGTTGAAAGTGCAAATGTAAAGATTGATGAATTTGTAGAAAAGAATGAGCTGGAAAATACAAAAGAACCAGAAGAATACAACAAGTTTGTATATTTTGAAGAACCCATAACTCTACCCGTGTAACAGTGCTTGATTCTAGAACAACAGAATGTTGCAACCAACAGACAAAATGCTGTTACCGACAATCAGGATAATGATCAAGATAATGTGCAAGGTAATGAAGATCAAGTTGATACATAAAGAGTTGTACCTATACTTGCCAGATATGTAAGAAGGAACCATCTAGAGGACCAGATCATAGGAGATAAGAAAGATGGTACAAGAATAAGAAGTAAGTCTTTAAACTCAAATTGTTTAATTTATGAGTTTGATCCAAAATCTGTCAATGTTGCACTAGATAATGAAGAATGGATAAGTGCTATGAATGATGAAATTGAGTAGATTGAGAAGAACAAGACATGTCACTTGTGCCAAGACGAGA
This sequence comes from Thuja plicata, assembly GCA_018584345.1. Classification (NCBI taxonomy): domain Eukaryota; kingdom Viridiplantae; phylum Streptophyta; class Pinopsida; order Cupressales; family Cupressaceae; genus Thuja; species Thuja plicata. Next base: position 1,402,382 of record MU223593.1, read on the forward strand.
TGACAAGAATGTCATCAATACTAAATGGATATTCAGGAACAATCTGAACGAGAATGGAGAAGTCACAAGGAACAAAGCAAGACTAGTATGCAAGGGGTATGCACAAGAGGAAGGTATAGACTATGGAGAAACCTTTGCACCCATTGCTAGGCTAGAAGGAGTAAGAATACTACTTGCTTATGTTGTATATAAAGGAATCAAATTATATCAAATGTATGTCAAGTTAGAATTTCTAAATAGAATACTTGAAGAAGAGGTATACATTGAACAACCAGAAGGGTTTGTGGATCCAGACAAGAGGACCATGGTATGTAGACTTCACAAAGCCTTGTTTGGATTGAAACAAGCTATCAGAGCCTGGTATTAATGACTTCATTCCTATCTAATAAGTATTGGATTCATAAGGACTAGTGAAAACAATAATATTTATTTGAAAGAAGATACTAATGCTAACACTTTGATTGCTGAAATATTTGTTGATGATAGCATATTTGGAGGCAATGATGTGCTATGCAAATCATTTTCTATTGAAATGAGCAAAGAGTTTGAGATTTCTATGTTTGGAGAGATCAAGTTCTTTCCTGGTCTACACATTCAACAAAGTGAAGGTATTTTCATTACAGAATCCAAATACATCAAAGAGGTCCTAAAAATATTCAATATGGAAGATTCCAAACCTGTTGGAACACCGATGGCTACTGGATGAAAATTAACAAAGGAAGACAAGACAACAGAGGTAAATCAAACTCTCTACAGATCAATGATAGAAAAACTCATGTATGTTGTACACACTAGACTAGATATTGCACATGCAGTAGGAATTGTTGCTAGATTTTCTGCTAACCCCAAGGAATCACATATGACTGTTGTGAAAAGAATTCTAAGATATCTGAAGAGTACTGAGGAATTTGGCTTGTGGTATAGAAGAGAAGGCAAATTTGAATTAAAAGTGTTTATCGACGCTGATTGGGCTAGAAATGTTGATGACCGAAAGAGCACAACTGGAGGAGAATTCTTTATGGGTGACAGACTTGTCACATGGATTAGCAAAAAGAAAGAATGCATCTCTCAGTCTACTGCAAAAGCAAAATATGTTGTTGTTGTTGCAAACTGCTCAAATATTGCATGGATTAAATAGTTGCTGGAAGGTATGCATATGAAGATCTTAGAACCGGTGATTATCTATTGTGATAACACAAGTGAAATAAACATTTCCAGTAATCCATTCATGCATGCAAAGACTAAACACATTGCCATCAAGTATCATTATTTAAGAGAACAAGTTCAAGAAAAAGAGGTGATACTTGAATATGTGAAATCAAAAGAACAATTGGCTTATATCTTCACCATGCCACTGCCTAAGGATACATTTGAGTACTTAAGAAAGAGACTAGGGGTCAAACCCATGTCTACCAGTTAGTAAAGGATTGAAGGTTGCATCAGCTATATATTATCAGAATATCATCCATGTTGATGCAAGAAAAAGATGAACTTCAAATCTACGTCTATATACAGAAAGGTATATATCAGAACCGAGCACCAGAGCATATTGTTGTATTGCTGATGGATAAGGGAAATTCAAGAAATATATTATGGATAAAAGAAAATAGTTGTTTGACATAAATGTCAAATAGATATTTGTTTGGCATTGTTTTCAAAGGGAGAGAATGTATCCATATTTTCATCAGAAACTATTCATTATCAGATTACTCCAAACAGGGAGAGATCATATCCATAGGGAGAGAATTTGTATGAAGAAATCATATACAAAGGGAGAGTTACTGACAAAAGATAGAGACATCAAAGAAGAAGAATAGTCAAAAGAGATAAATTGACACAAAAAGAGAACACAACATGTCAGAAGAAGAAACACAGAAAGCTGTAAGAATCAAATCTAAGCTCACACAGAGCTTACCGGCGGTCAGACATTTCTATCAATTATCAAAACAAACTGTTTGGTAATTTGATGAATTTCAATAATTGTATTTCATATTGTATTAGAAATAGTATAGTGTGATAATATAGTATGTTTCCATCAATGCCAAAGGGAGAGATTAATGACATGTAACTGATTGAATGTTTGATAATGTTAAGTTGAAGATGATGCAAGACATTAAATCAGCTAATGGTTTGTATTTTCATTGATGTCAAATTGATATCATCTATACGGTCATGTACATAATGCCAAATAATTCATAGAATCAATAGAACAATGATCATGCTTTCAGAAATGTATAAAAGTCAAGTATTCACTAAGTGACAGACAAAATCGACAGAGTGCACACCATCGGTAAAGGTAGAGAAAAAGGTCATAGTGATATCTGATGAGCAAAAGATAGTGTTTCCCAATGAAGAAGAATCACAAGTTGCCTAACGGATGGAGATCCCGAAGCTAACTAAAGTTACACCGACGGAACTGGCAGTTTTCACTGACAACAAACTGCAAAATTGACTGACAGAACAAAGAGTTCAGAAAATGATAAAATATCTAGCTGGCAGAGCTTAAGGATAGACTTAACTGGTTGTTTTATTTTTTTTATTCACCCAGAGTTAAGTAATTGATTTTAATAAGATTTATACAGTTGGAAAGAAGATAACTATGAGATAAATCAGGAGTTAAAGCCGTAAATCAAATTGGCTAGATTGTTTTTCATGCCAAGAATCAAGAATCAAGAATCAAGAATTAAGGAATATCATGTCTATATAAGAGACAAGAATAATTCATTTCCACAAGCCATCAGATACATGGAAGGGGAGTGAATAGAAAGAGGGTGCTAAAGAGAAACTGGTGAAGGATAAACTTCATACAATTCTGATCAATCAAGCTGAAGGAGAGCTAAAGAATTCTGTAGACACCGATGAACAATGAAGCACAACATCATAGAGTAGAAAGTGTGGAGCACAAATAATTGAAGTGATACATTGATTAGAGAGGTATTGTACTTAAATAGATCTAAAAATCTACAATTCAAAGTTGCTTTAGAAATAGGTCATAGTGTTTCAGTTTAACCATTGAAACATCAAGTCTCTTAATAGAGAAAGACTTAACAGTCTTCTATAATTGAGGTATATCCTAAAAGATTACCAAAAAGGTTTATTCATGAAAGTAGCATTGAATTTGCATAAAGCCTATTGAGAGCATAAGATGAAGGTTGATTCAAGGATGGTAGCAAGATTTTCCTAAAGCCTATTGACAGTCTAAGAAGGAGGTTGATTCAAGGATGGTAGCAAAATAGATGCCAGATACTAAGTGACAACCTATGTATATAATCCTCTAACAAGGTCACACTTAACAGTGTGTTGTAACCTTTAACAGGGTTGGCTCCTAACAGGGCTCACTTTAGAAGAGTGAAAATTTGGGGTACCGGTCCCAGTGGATTTTCCCTTAATAGGGTTTCCATGTTAAAATCCATGTGTTATGTGTGTATGGTTTATTAATTTATTGTTGTACATTTCACATATGCATTTCTAGATTGATTGGTATACTCTGCATATTTATTGAGTGTCGATAAATAGTTTTACTGATTATCGGTTATCAAGGAGAATAAGGATAGACAAGGTAAACCGACAGATAGTCAAATATTATAAGTATTTCATGGCATACATCTTGTAGGGACTTAATAATCTGAGGTGTATTGATTGGTGGATTAAAGTTTAAAGGATAAATTTTTGAGGCCACTGACTCATCCCCCCCTCTCAGTTATTACTAACATAGATAATTTACTATCTTTTGGTAAATTAACAGACAACTATTCGGTAAACATAAAGTAGAAGGTTTTACAAATAATTTTGAGCATTAGTAAATTGATATAAGTATTTGGAGGCATTCATCTTATAGGACTTAAGATAACTAGAGGCTTAATATTGTGGTACTAAGTTTTTAGGTTGATTATTGGAATATTTTTTAGGCCACTGATTCACCCCCTTCTCTTAGTTATTAGTAACAATTGGTATAAGATCTTGTGTGCTTAGAAAGGGGGTTTAAAAACTCAAGTAAAAGATCACAAGATGAACAGATGATATGTGCCCAAGTTGAATAAAGACAACTTTGCATCATGGCAAAGTAGAATAAGAATCCACCTATCAGGTATGGGAAATGACATTGTTTAATACTTAGATACTGAATATGTGTTGCCTACATGACCTCACACTCTTGAGAAATTAAGAGTGAAGCATGAGCATAATTTCATGATGATAGAACTTGTATCATCACTCTCTGATGTCGTGTTTGAAAATTTCAAATCCTGCACCTCTGCAAAACAAATGTGGGATAAGTTGAAGCTTGTACATGGAGGAGATGTCAATGTACTAAGAGCAAAGGTAGAAAGTCTAAGAGGGAGGTTTGATGACCTAAAGATGAAAGAAGGAGAAAACATTACTTAGTATAGCTACAAAATCAAAGAGGTAGTAAATGCTATCCGAGGAGTTGGAGGTGTGCTTGAAGAGGAGACAGTGGTAAAAAAAATCTTAAGAACCTTATTGCCTGTTTATGCTATTAGAGTTTCTGCTATTCATGAAATGAGAGCAGTTGCAAACAATATAGTTACTTTAGATAGTCTAGTTGGTAGACTAATTTCATTTGAAATAAATAACTTTGACAATATTGTCTTACCATCTATAGAATCTACATTCAAATCTTCTCTAAAGATAAGTATCTCAAGTCATAGACATGTTGTTTTAATGATAGTGACAGTGATAATGAGGATCAAGGACTTGATGAGATTGAAGCACTAATGGCTAGAAGATTGTAGAGAGGAAAATGTAGATACAAAGGTAAATTACCACTTGTATGTTTTGATTGTAAAGAGGTTGGACACTTTGCTGCAAGATTTCCAAACTAAAGAAAGATGACAGAGGAAATGGCAGATCATATGAGAAGAAGTTTGAAAAAGGTGATAATAGAGATTACTGAAGCAACCGACAATCTGACAAGAGAGATACCCAAGACTACAAGGACAAAGGGAAGAAATCTTATTACCTAGCTAAGAACATAGGTGATGACAATGAAACCTAATTAGAAGAAGACATCGAGATGGTATTTGTAGCCATGAAGGATGATTCAGATGAACATGAAGAAATGTATGTAGAAACTTAACTCATATCTAAAGTTAGTAAAAATGATGTCTAGATCATAGATAGTGGTTGCACTCACCATATGACCAGTGATAAACAAAAGTTTGAGACTTTTGAATACTATAATGGTGGTTTAGTGAGAATGGGAAATGATACACCTTGTCCAGTTGAAGGTAAAAGAACCATAATGTTGAATAACCTGATAAAATATGAAAATTCCTACTGGGTAAAAGCATTGAATTATAATTTGTTAATTGTTTCACAGCTGAACAATTTAGGTCATAGAGTAGCATTTGAAAATAAGAAGGCAAAGATCTACAATGAATCAAGAAGACTGATTGGTACCAGTGAGCAGACAAAAGGTAACCTTTTCTATCTTGATGACACTAATACCACTTGTTTAATGGCTAGAAATGAAGACATATGGTTGTGGCACAAAAGATTGTGTCATGTGAACTTTGAAAACATTATAAAGATAAGAAACAAAAGGAATGTCAGAGGCTTATCGAGCATGAATAAGCCCGAGCATATTATCTACAAGAATTGTCAAAAAGGTAAGATGACAAAGTCTAGTTTCAAGAGTAAAACTCATACATGTACTGCAATTCTAGAATTAGTCCATACATATCTATGTGGACCCATGAGGACAAAGAGCTACTATGGAGATAGGTATTTTATTCTCTTTTTTGATGACTTTTCTAGAATGATGACAGTCATGTTCTTAAAAGATAAATCAGAAGCATTTAAGATATTTAAATGGTATAAAGAAATGGTAGAAAAACAAAGTGAAAAGAAATTGAAATTCTTAAGGATAGATAGAGAAGGGGAATTTACTTCAGACGAATTCATTGACTATTGCAATGATTATGGAATTAAAAGATAGGTTTCTGTACTGAGGACACCACATTAAAATGGAATTGCTGAAAGGAGAAATAGATCAATTGTTGACTATACAAGAACATTGATGATTGAGAAAAGTATCACTCAAACTTTGTGGAGGGAAGCTGTCAATACTGCTGTCTACACACTAAACAGAGTACAATTGAAGAAGGACACAAAGAAGACACCCTATGAGCTTTGGTATGGTCATACACCCAATGTATGTTACTTCAAAATCTTTGGTAGTCAATGTTATATTGAAGGATGATAGAAATGGAAAACTTGACTACAAAAGTGAAGAAGGTATCTTCCTAGGGTATTCAACCAAAAGCAAGGCTTATAAATGTCTTAACAAGTCATCTAACAAAATCATTGAAAGT